>FIZU01033240.1:0-14599 GCA_900064475.1 Pseudococcus longispinus
TTGTGAGAATACTTATAAAAGTACTACAAATTCATTTGAGTAACAACTAACAACTGTTTAATTTATTCGTTTAATCAAACAATATTTTATATAAAACAAAAAAATAAGACTCTTGAAAAAGGGACTCGAATGCGACTCGGACTCGCTGGAGACTCGGAGTCTTTCCTGAAGAAAACTCGCGCGTTAGGACTCTGAGTCCCAATTTTTGAAGATTCTGCCCATCTATGTTTGACTCAAAAATTACCTTTAAAACATGGAATTCCAACTTTAGTTCAATTTTCGAGTCGTCGAGAGTATCCAGACACCCCCTCTCCAATGCACCTCAGTTTTGGGTATTTTACAAGAACTAGAACATTTGCCCAAATTATAGATTACTTGAATGAAACATTTGAAAACTGTATGAAAATGTCCATGAAAAGGTTTCTGGCCAATTTCCCAAATCCGATTTCCTGAATAGTGTTTTTCCCAAATAACCGTTTTCACAAATCCCATTTTCCCAAATATTATTTCTCCTAAATTTTTTCCCGAAGCTTTATACTTAGGTGCCTATACGAATTTATTTACTTATATTGTG
The DNA here is from genome assembly GCA_900064475.1 of Pseudococcus longispinus. Classification (NCBI taxonomy): domain Eukaryota; kingdom Metazoa; phylum Arthropoda; class Insecta; order Hemiptera; family Pseudococcidae; genus Pseudococcus; species Pseudococcus longispinus. Next base: position 575 of record FIZU01033240.1, read on the forward strand.
AGATAAGGTTCGAAGGTAATCAATTTCATTGCCCTGGTTTTGGTACTTCTCCCAGCATTGTCTTACAATTCCTGATATTGTTCTGAAGTTCCAACCACTTTTTCTTTGGGGTTGCTTTAACACGCCGTGACACCGAACCATACCAATTCGAATATCGCGATTTCAGTGTAACCTTGTTCTTTTTGAACTTCGGTTAGCCCAACATAAAGGTCTGGATTGTCATGGCTAAGTACTATGATTTATCACAAAACCCAGTGTTTTAGAAGAAAAAGTTACGTTATATTTGGGAAGTCTGTTATTCGGGAGAAACTCATTCGGGATAGCTTTCAAGTTTTATTCGGGAAAATGGATTCGGGAATTCGGTGTTCGGGGTGAAGGTATTCGGGAAACTGGATTCAGGAAAAGGGAATCCCATGAAAATCGTGAGAATTATGGAGCTAATGTTTTGATCGGAGGATCATAAATAGTAATGATCTGATGAGATTAATTACTCACAATACAGGGTGGCTCACATTGCAGGTTGATGCTTTTGAAAATGAAAAGAAAAAACTTTAATTGCAATAATCTCGAAAACTAAGCCTTATAGTTTTTTTCTAGGGTGCTTAGTTTTTGGGTTCCAGGACACTGTCCCGAATCCACTTTCCCGAAAGCTGTTTATCCCGAATACCAATTCCCTGAATTATTTTTTCACGAATCCATTTTCTCGAATGTTTTAAAACCCGAAACAAATTCAGAAGTGTCATAACGATGATAAAAGCACAAAGATGAAACTATTAAAAAGTAAATTAATACTTATGGTACATCTCAGATGATACAATTCCGTCATCAACTGAAGTCATTTACGATGGTTCTTTTAAATTGGCTGTATTTGAGAAACCCTCTGGTGTTTGAGAAAATGGAGATCGGGGCATTGGTATTTGGGAAAAACATCTTTCGGGAAAGTGGATTCAGGACGGTGTCCTGGAATCTACTTTTTGAAATTTTTGCAAAGTTATCGCCGTGTAACTTTGAAAGTTGGAATAGACGTAGCTAGGTGACGATTGCAGTTCTTTCTGGACCAAACGAAATGGAAGAACGCAGAACGTCAGTCTGCCTCCATCTCAAAATGGCAGCATGGCATTATCATTCGAAAAAATGGGGACTGAGTTGTAGAATTTGGCAGAATGATGATCTGCTTTAACCACAATTTGGAAATATTTTCATTTGGTGTCGTTCAAAGTGGGAAAATGTCATCAGAGTTGGACCCCTCTCCCTCCTCCGTCTTCGAATATCCACTTCGTTTAGTACTTTTGTACCCATTTATGCGAATACTCCACGCTTGCAAAATAAGGAAAGTGCTTCATCAGCCAAGAATATGGTAAAAGTTGCCCTTTTCGCTTTCTTAAGTCTGGCATGTTCATTAATACGCTATAAAGACGCCGCCGCCGCCGTTTAAAATAATTAAACGGTTTTAGTTGATTTGCGCGTTTGTGTATTAAAATACGAAGACGAAGAGAGGGAGTTATAAATGAAATTTATAAACGACGATGGTGAAAGCCGATATTAATAAGTATTCGATATAAGTACGAGTATTTCGTCCGAAGAGTATTTATTTAAATTACTCGCGTTATTATTATATCGTCGGTACATTTAAATATCGACGAAAGCGATCTCGCACCGATCCTGCGTTGTGCTTGGCGCCTTCGTATCTTACATTTCCCTGTTGTTTTTTTTCGCCATAAGTACTATTTTCTATCTCGACCGTGAAATACATAATCGGTGTAGCGTAGTGTCCGAAGAAGAGAGGATTAAAGAGCTTTTTTTCGTCGTCTATGGCGATAATTCGGATCCAGATACACTCGGTTAAGGCTGTTTCATTTCACTTTCGTTTTCTCGCGCGTTTGGTGGTGGCCATCTCGTCGTACGATCTCAGTCAGAACGGTAACGTCCGCTGCTGGAGAAAGCCCGCCGCCACCGTCGCCTTCGTCGTCATATCCTGGAACTGCGTGTAGTCCGTACGGCGCGGCTATGTTTTGACGCGGACGCGGTTTCGGGAGCACACGTCGAACGGCATTGGTCGCTTTCGAGACGGATGTACGCGCTTTGGATTTCTCTGCGATCTTTTCGAAAGTTACCTTGGCGCTTATTGTTCGAATTTAAGTGATGGGTGGGCTCCGCCGCGTGAAACGGATGCGACCGTAGAGAGTTACTCGCTTCGAAGTGTGATCTTTTTTTCAATTTTTCGGTTTCGTTTGGTATTTTTATTTTTTTTACGATGGTATAACCGAAATTTTACTCGTATTTAGTTCGACGTAGCATCGAGTTTTATTAATATGCGAATTTTTTGTTTTATTTTGCCCGCAGAATTATATAAATTCATTATGCGACGAATTCGAATCGGAAGAGAAGTCCAAATTTGGAGGTCTCGGGACCAGCTACTCATCGTCGGCCACCGGAGAAGACTCGAGTTACGATTCGGACTACGACGGTAGCGAAGAGCAGACTCACGGTCACGATGATGTCAGTCGAACCGTCTCCGATACGTTGGGCCAAGAGTTCTCCGAATACGTTACGTCTCCTCAGCCCGCAGACTCCGCTTACCAGTCCAAGGTCGAGTTCGCCCTCAAATTGGGATACACCGAGAAATTAGTTCAAGCTGCTTTGCACAAATTAGGCCCTAATCCGGAACAAAATGAACTATTAGCGGTAAGCTTCGTTCCCCCGAGGTACTCCGAACTCCTCGATCGAGACAGCTTCATTTAATCGGGTTCTTTTTCGCGCAGGAATTAATTAAATTAGGAGCCCATCAGCAGTCTAGTTCGAAATTGAAAAACGACGCCGATAGTTTCGACAGCGTCGAAGAATTCGCTACCAATGAGCAACAGTGCGCTGATGGGAATAAATTGAGACCGATCGTCATCGATGGCAGCAATGTTGCGATGAGGTAAGGTATCGAATTTGTTCGAGAATCGATCCATCATCGCTCGGAAAACTCGACAGTATTCTAATCGTTTTCGTATTCGTTTCGTTACAGTCATGGAAATAAAGAGGTATTCTCGTGCAGAGGTATTAAAATCTGCGTAGAGTGGTTCCGAGCCAGAGGACATAACGAAATAACCGTTTTTGTGCCGAAATGGAGAAAAGAAGCCCCGAGACCTGATAATCTCGTCGTAGGTTCGTACAGATTTCAATTTCTGTCGTGGAAGATCCTTCAAGCTCAATTTTCCAATCTAATTATTTATTTTTTGCCAGATCAAGAAATTTTATACGAACTCGAAAGAGAAAGATTACTGGTGTTCACTCCGTCGAGAGAAATACGAGGCAAGAGAATGGTCTGTTACGACGATAGATATATTTTGAAATTAGCTGCCGATAACGATGGCATCGTCGTTTCCAACGATAATTATCGAGATTTAATTCAAGAATGTCCCGAATTTAGAAAAGTCATCGAAGAAAGAATACTCATGTACTCGTTCGTTAACGATAGGTAAGCAAAAATAGGAAATTTTCAATTTTCAGAGTCAGTTGATTCGAAAATTGCTGGTAATTTGTTATCTACGTTGTCGAAAACCTATATTTTGACATGATCCCCCCTCCCCCCATTGATAAAGTTTCGATCCACCAAAAAAAATTCTGAAACTATTTATTATTGTAAATTTTCAACGAATATTTCAACAAAATCTTACTAAAATATTAATTCGTAACTTTTTTCACAGATTTATGCCACCCGATGATCCATTAGGAAGATCCGGCCCTACACTAGATAATTTCTTGAAAATGCCCACATTCCGTAAAGGTGAAACGTGTCCTTATGGTAAAAAATGCACTTACGGTAACAAGTGCAAGTACAGCCATCCGGAACGTGGCCTCGGACCGCAAAAGTCCATCACCGAAAGACTGGTTGAAAACGCTCAAAAACAATTACTCGCCAGAAATCTAGATCCTAATTCGGGTACGTTGGAATTCTCCGGCACCTAGTTAATTCTCAAAAATCGAACGAAAATTAACGTTTTGTTATTTCAATGTTTTCAGCAGGTAAAAAATTAAAAGGCAAATCGTTAAGCTTGCCTTTACAATCGTCGATTTCCGATGAACAGCAATCTCATCTCGGTCAGATAACATCTACTCGAAAGCAACCGCTGATAAGAACCAAATCGACTACTTTCAATTGTAAAATCGACCCTGATACGAAAAACATTCCGAAATTGGATACCCCTACGGGGCTGGATTCGTGCGGTTTGCCTAGAACTTGCCCGGTGTCATCTTCGAGTGCTCATGTGATCGCAGGGCATCCGCAACAGTCGTACAATTACAGAATGATGTATCCAATGGGTGGTCCTGTGCCGCCGCAGATGACCCAGCCAGAAGTCGGCCAGTCTTTTTTGTCATCGAATAACCGATCTCCGGTCGAAAACGACGCATCGGCGGTCAATTTGCATCGTAAACTGCAACGCGAACTTTCCATAAATCCTACCTGCGATCCTAGAATATACCATTTGAGAAGGCATCTTACTTCGCCGGAAAGCCACCATGTGCCTGTGTCGCGACACTACAGTTATCAGGACGCTAATTATTTGAGCGTGCATTCGAACGTTACCAGGATATCATCTGCGCCGCCGGCCAATCCCCCTTATACCGTCGCCAACGAATGCGCTCAGGGAAGCAGTTCAGATCCGCAGCTCAATTTATCCATTCCGTCGCACGTGGCTGGACTGAACAGCGCGTTGTGGCCGAGTCCGGTGCAGCCTTCGCATAATTATTCGGGTCCTCCTATGACGTCGAATATCGAAGAAAGCAGACGCAAGTTGCATTACCATTTGGCGTCCATATTTCCCGAAGAACAAGTCGACGCTGCGATGCGTTATTATCCCAATGAAACGAACCCTCAGAAAATCTGCGCCGCCATCTTATCCATGTTTTCACCGAAACCATGACAAGTTGCGAAAATTTACATGCTGTGGTTTATAGACTGATTTTATATAGTTTAGTTGTGGGGAATTTGCTGGAACGTCGACGTTTGTCTTGTTACCTAGAAAATGCTTCGTTAACGGTATTATTACCGAGGTTATTACGAATATTGGTGCTTGTCAAGTGATACGGCTAGTTGATGTAACATCTTGATTTTGTTGTTGTTGTTGTTTACCTAATAATGTGATAATTCGTTCATTTGAATTTGTATATATTAAGTATTTATTGATTTTGTTCGTTTTCCTTCGTATGCCCCCTTCCCTTTAGATCCTTGGTTATTTTGAGTGTTCTAGAAAATAGCGCTGTTTTAAATCGCTTGTATGTTGTTTTTTTTTCTACATACGTTATTCGATTGCATCGTTGAACGATGCCGCGATTTTGTATATTAGTTTTATAGCATTATGAAAATAATGCATTCGGAATTCTATTGTATGTTATACATATTATGTACACAGTTGATATTAATACGTTGTATTGAAATTTTTCATACTTTAATTTTTTCTAAGATGATGTATGTGTTCATAACACGATTTTTAACAATAAACGAGATTCGCTGTACCTGTGTAAAAGTTATTTTCACGACGATCACCTATATAGTAATGAAGCTTCGAAACGAGAATACGTTTTAAAAAAACATTTTATTTAATATAAAAACGTTACAATTACGTTACGATCTAGGTCTTTCCTTCTTTTCTTTATACAAAGCCAGTAAAGATACGTTGGCTACCTTGACTACTTTGAAACGTACACCTGAAGAGAAAGCACAAAAATAACATTAATACTGACGAAGATACGAGTTGATCACAAGAAATACGTACTAATTTCGAAACTAACCTGGAATATCACCGACGGCGTGACCTTTACGTCCGAAACCAGCGACTAATACTTCGTCGTTTTCTTCGATATAATTTAAGCAACCGTCACGAGGTACAAAAGCGGTGATTTTTTTACCATTTTTGATTAATTGTACTCTTACACATTTACGGATAGCAGAATTAGGTTGTTTGGCTTCGACACCGCTGAAATATCGACGTAAACGGAATGAGATTCGGAGTGGAATGCTGATTATAAAATTGATTAAAATACAACTTACACTTTTTCTAAAACGATTCCTTTAGCATGGGAAGCACCACCGAAAGGATTGGCTTTCCAACGAGTTCCTAAATGAGCTTTTTTGTAATCTTTGTCAGCCCAGCGTTGTTCTCTACGGTGGTTTACGTGTTTACGTGCGGTACGGATTCCCTTTGGTTTTCCTGAAATAATTCAAGTCGTGAAGCGAAATATGACAGTAGATCTTGACACGATCTAGTTTAAATGAAATTAGTTACTTACCCATGATGTAAAGTCGTAATTTTAACCAGATTCTCGAAGAAAATCGGCAAATTTGCACGAAAAATTGAAGAAACACGCGTCAATAAATTGAAATGAAAAGTTGATTAGATGTTTTTTGACTTCCTGAGTTCACCGAGCCATCAAAAAACTTTGAAATGTGTTTATCGAGGCATTGGAATATTACGTAGCTACATTTTGAAAATCTTAACCAATCAGAAACGTGGATTGCGGGTGCCAAAATTTTTTCAATTTCAACTGGTTCGTCTTTTTGGTAATTATTGGGGGGAAAGGTAGGCTTTTTGTAAACTTTTTTTGAGTTTTTTAATTTTTATCATTTATGGCGTTCGTGTTTGTGAATTTCGTCGCTGTTATTTTCGCATTCGATTAATTATATGGGTGACTTTTGAATAGTTTAATCTGATGATCAACTTGAGTGCAATTTTATGGATCTTTTCAACATTTGCCACTTACTCTGGACTCAAGAGTTACCATGGATCTAGGTTCGTAAACCCCTTATCACCATCCTCAATGAATCGTTTTCAATTTCAATTTAGAAATTCCTGTCATTCTAGTTAGTACTGTAAGAAGAAATTATTTATCGTGTGTGATTTGTAGCTTATCCGCAGCTTTAGATGTCGTCTGAGCCATTTTCCATTTTTGTGAATTTTTCAAAAAAATCGTACTCATTTTTCACGTTTCGTTTTTTCTCTCAACGCTGATCCAAGATCTAGAAAAAGTATCATTGTTTTGTTCATTCTTGTTTGTATTTGCCAACATGTGTGTGATTATTAATTACGTATTCGTTGAACAAAAATTAGATCCGATTTAAATGTTTTATTTTTATTTTCAGATATGACAATAATACGTACCGCATCGCGTTATGAAATTGTGAAAAAAGAGACACCCAAGAACAATGGCTGAAAAGAGTAAGTGAATAAAGAAATATTATAAATAATTAATGACAAAATTGTACTTGTAGTTCGATTTATGTTTATTTTTCAAGTACTAGGTATTATTTTCTCTGTTCTTATCAATGATGGTCCGTTGATGTATTGCACTTGTCTCAGCTCTATTACTACTCTCTTCAATTTGTAATATCATTTCCCACTCTGAGCAAGTGAGCAGTGAGATCAATGATAACTGATAACTGATGAGAAATAACATTGTCGCATCCAAAATACTTGTAAATTTCTTCACTTAGGTACCGAATATAGATGAAAATAAAACAATAAAATTTAAGAATGACAAATATAAAATGTATTTACAAATAATACATAAATATTCACAGCAAAATATCACAAATCAAGTCTCGACAACACAATAGTATTTATTTTAATCGTTCGTTGGTATAATAACAACATTGGTCGTGTATTAAAAAATTCAACGTTTAAATAATGCGTAATATAAAAATAGAAAATAAATTACAATCAAATTTGTCGATTAGCGTACCTATTAATGAAGTATAAATTTAGCTACGTACGATGTATGTACAATGATCAAATGAGCAATTTATCTTTTTTATCGATTTTATGATTAGGTCCTTCTAAATTATCGTGGTAACTAATCTCTGAGCCTCCAGTCGCCGGTTTCAAAAATTGAGATGCAACATCTATCATCGGAGCTGCAGTTTCGTTTTCTATTCCAATAGGGGGTAGTTTAGGAGACAAATTAGCATACAGACCCGATGAGAATACATCTTTCGACACTTTGGGTAATGTCTGTACAAAGAATTGAGATTCAGAATCGTATTGGAAAATTGTAAAATTAATGTTACCAACGCTTACCGTATTGCTATCTTCTGGCTTGGTAGCATCTTGACGTTGCAAAAGTTGAGGTACATTCGTAGTAGAATTATCTGGTTTGTTATTCGCTTTAGTGATATCTTGATATTTCTTTAATTTGAATAATGCTTGTTTCAATCGTTTGTAGTTGAATTTAATCTTGAGTTCTTCTTCAATCTATAAATATAATAGTATATCATCAATAATCTTGGTACTAGTAATGAACAATAAATCGTCAAAGATTTTAAACGTACAGAGTGATCTAGTAGCATTGCACAGCCTTCAAACCAGAGATGCAACTACTCAGACTACACAAGTGTATGCATGTTTGACTATCCCTGGATTTGAAGGGGCAAAATTATGCACTAATCTTGATAAATGCTTCAAAATGTCGTAACTTCGCTGATAATATTGATAGATATTTTGTTTTGAAATTTTCTTGTAGAACTTTTTAAGCTCTACAAAATGAGTTATATTCATATTTTGTCTAACTTTAAAATTGAAGGTGCTGCAATGATTTGAAAATTTAAAGGCTTCATAACTCCTTCAATTTTCAAGCTATGCAAAATTTCGTAAGGATCATTTTTGTTGAGCTTTTTGAGCTCTACAAAATGAGTTAATAATTTTTGAGCATAACTCTAAAATTGAAGGAGGTACAACCATTAAAAAGATGTAAAGTTGGATTATTTTCTCAAAATTCAATTTTTTCTTTTCAAAAAATTTGCAAAATGATCTCTCATGTCTCATGTTTTCAATTTTGGAGTTGGGCAAAAAATTATCAACTCATTTTGTCGCCAAACATGCATACACTTATGTAGTTTGGGTAGCCGCATCTCTGTTTTGAAGGCGCTGCACCGCTATCGAAACACCCTGTATAAGTAATTACTTACAGATTTGACTTGTTGTAAAAGCGCATCGGAATCAACAGTAACATCGCCAGTTTCCATTTTTTGTAGAAGTTTTTTCCAAACATTTTTATGCAATCCTCTATCTTCACTGTTTTCTAACACATTCACGTCTTCATTATTCAACTTTTTCAATAAGCCCGGAACTCTAAATTGAAGAATTTATTAATTAATAATTAATTTAAAGTAATTCGATGATTATTGGCTGAAGTTGACTTTAAATGCATATCAAACAATCACCTTTCTAGTCCCAGTTGATTTGATGAATTACTAGAACGGTTTGATTTCAATTGCAATCCATTAATAGTCACGTTAAAAGTATCTGTGATCAATCCCGAATCAAATTCATCGCCTTCTTGATCTTCTTCGGTTGGCAAATTCGGAACCGGTTGCTCTTTGCAAGATCCACAATTACAGTCTTGAATATATTCCACGTACTTCGTTAAATTCTGATTCTTGAAATTTCCTTCGGTACATTCCAAAGTTACCTGGGAATCAAACCATTTGGTTACTTGTCTTCGTGATGCTTAATGCTAGTGAAGCATATGATATGATTTTTTTTACTTTTTTCCACGTCGTGAGACCTGGTTGACAAGAATCACAATAAGGAAGTACATCTCCTGGAGTATCTGGAACAGTTCTGGGTACAATGTAGCTGAAGCATGTTCCAACACATACGTTATTATCCATTTTTACCGAATTACATCCTGGGTGACCGACAACTTGAACTATGGCCGTAGTTTTACACCACGAATGTTTGTCTGGGTACAATACGATATTATGGATCTGAAATAGAAGTTATCTTTTTAAGTATTTTACAGCGCAGAAGACGAAAGTGAATGATTTCTCTCGAGTTTGTCGCAATAAAAAGGCGAGAATTGAAATAATTGAACGTTTGTTACAGAAATGTTCAAGATGAGTATTTGAAAAAGGGGAAATATATTTGGCACCCCAGAAAAGGGCGTAGAAACGACAGATATTCAAACGACAAAATAGTGCGTATGCACGACAAGTAATATGATGAATGCACACCAGATGAAACATGACGCCATAGGATTTGCCAACGACAATCAAATTGAGTTCAACAGCAATAAGTTTCATCCACAATAAATTTGTGAAATGATCAAGATCATTGCTCCCCTCGACCCCTCCAAACCAATGAACTGTATCCATTTTATTGATGCTTAAATTTCTGAACAATGTTACGCAACTGATTACAAGATGGTCGAAATCGCGAGACTTCCAATCTGTCAGCAGTATCCATTTCGCTGACGTTCGAACCATTACTGTCCATCATTGGACTTCAACATACCATTGGGCGTTGTAAAATAGAAAAATATTGCAGCAATCAAACGACGGTCCACAGATATTGAGTTTCATGACCAATTCCTCGAATTCGGGCAAGGATATCGCCCCAGAAAATGTGCCTGCTTATGAAAATGAATTTGGAAAATGTACTAGTTTCGAAGAGCTTCACCAAATTAACTATATGGTTCTTGGAAAATTGAAGTGAATACGACATTTTGTTTGAACAAATCAACTTGCAGCTGCTTATACTTTTTAAAGCATTCCATGTGCAAGTATGTGCTAGGAATGCACATAAGATTAAAGTTGATGAATCCTTCTCCGGAAGTGAAATATTCATCGATGGGACAAAAATGTAAAAGATGACGACTGACGAAGGCAAAACGCGCTTTTCTGATTTGAAAAAAATTTGAAGTTGAAAATTAAATGTCGCTGTAAATATTTTTTGTCGTTGAGAAGTTGACTTGAGTGTCGTGGGTAAATAATTTTTTTGAAGTGCACAATTTGTCTCGAGTTTTAATTCAATGTCGTGAATAAATACTTTCGTCGTTGAACTTCTTTTTGTGTCTGTCAAGTCTTTTTCTTGTCGTAAATAGAATTTTTTGTCGTAAAACCATTTTCTGTCGTGCATTTGCCCTTTTTTTTGTCGTGAAAGTTCCTATTCCTGTCGTGCATTTACGCTTTTTTGTCGTGCAATAAAATCGTATCCGTTGACAAATAATTTATGATCAATTATGCAAAACGCAGGAAGGCTGAATTGATTAATCCAAAGTGCATTTCTGCAATTCAAACAGGAAAGAGTTTCTTTTTTTTTAAGGCAACCCCCTTCATCAAAACCGCGATTTCGCGCTTTAATTTCTAATTAATATTGCATTTATTTGAAACTTTGTCGTTTTTATGTTCGTGAAATGTTTTACTCGTTTCGTAATTCATTATTTTCGTTCGATATACTTCTTGATTGCTGCTACAAATTGAGATTTTGTCAAACAAGATGCATTTAAAATGCAAACCAGCCAGTCATTTCGATTGATTCTTTAGCGAAAGTTTACGACGACTCGAAAACCGGGTAAATTTATTTTACTTGAAAATTACTAACCATAACGGATAATTTGCGCGATGCAAATTATTAGAAAAACTCGAAGGTAGAATTAGTTTCGGTACACCATTGACGAATATGCAAATGAGAAGCCTTAGATACTCTTACCTTATGTTCTCTGTGCTGCGGCTTCGATGAAAAATTACCATAGCCGGTACGTGCCAGAATTCCAACCATAAATATCAAATAAGCGATATAATTCATTTTGCAAAGCTCCAACGGCGATGTTTACTTAACCTGCAACAAATTCATCGTCAAGTGTTGGGTTGTGCAATCGCTGCAGCTACATTTAATGCATTCGTAACGGTATTTGCGAATGCATTAACAGATATTGCTGCAGCGAAAAGGTGTATCCGATAGAAATATCGTCTTATCGTCTTATACACCAGCATCCGTCATGGCTAATCCTCTTTACTCGTCATTTTTGTCATTTTCTCGCGATATTTCGGAACGATTAGCATTTTGTATTTCCATTTTCATTCAAGATAGATAGATGAAACAAAATAGAACGTTAATGCGGTTGCTGAGATGATATTAGTATCTATATGAAGGCCATCCGCATGTTGGGCCTGACCTAGTGTCTCATCTTGCTCATATATGCAGGAACAGGTAAACAAAAAACCAGATTTCTTAAACTTACAAATGTGCAGACCTTAAAGAGGCCCCTTTTGTTTATTTCTTATACTTATTGATTGGAAATTTCATATGCAATACTCGTGTATCGGAAAATTATACATTTTTATCGAATTTTCTTCCCTATCGATACATTAAACCGGCTAATTAATCAGCTTATATGAAGCCATTGCTTGTATCTAGTTTACAAATCGTTACCGCCGCTTTGTGACTAATTCAAAGTTTAATTGATTAAGCTAGTATAGTTTTCTCTGAATAAACATATGATAAAAAGTTACCACCGGCAATGTATACCTAGGTCTATAAACTTCTCCTGCGCGAAGAATAAACCAGCAAAAACGCTCTAATTTTCACATGTTAAACAATTCGAACCCTTTTCTAAACTGGTTATTATTAAAGAGAAGACTATTAGAAAAGTAGGTATTATGTTTTTTTTTTTTTTTTTCATGAAACAAACGGTCATTAGTTAAACGATGCGGCGGATGACTTGCTTGACCCGATAGTTTAATGCAATATAATTCAATCGTGACTCGATTGACCGAATTTAAACTCGTTTCCAGGCGGCTCTTTTGCTTTTTTTCCTTTTTCCATGCGCTTTAATGGCAAAAAAGTTTAAAATGTCGACACGATGATCGGAAGTTATAACCACATTACTTTTGTTTTGTTCCCTTTTGTTGATAATATTCGACTATTAGGATACCAAATGGAAGATGTTTATTTTTACTAGGGTCATTGTGGGAGTAAAGCAATAGATTCTCGTTGAAGAAAGATGGCTTTTGTTTTGGAAAGCGAATTGTTCATATTTGGAATTTTCTGCAAATCGAAAATGCTTCTGTCTGTGGGGTATCAATTGATTGGATAAATTGGCAAATTTTTTTGCATTCAATGGAGCTAGACTTTTCATGTTTTTTTTTACATTTTTTTTCTCTAACGTCATAAACCTACAAATAGTTTGATTTGTTAGGACAATTTTGATAGAAATAGTACCATAAAAACTCATATTTTTGGTCAATGGTATTCTATAAGGACATTTATTTCATAAATTTTGACTCTTAGGAGAATACTAAAAAAAGAAATGAAATAAAAAATGCACTTTTTTGGAAAAATCCCATTTTTCTCTCAAAAAATGTACTTTTTTCAATAAAAAAATTGCTTCAACTTTATTTGATGGTTTTGAGGTGACAAATAAAGTTCGAATTTTAAAAAAAATTCGAACTGACCTGAAGTAAGTAGGTATATAGCAGTTTTAAGACATATTTTTGATATAGTTTAGCTGTTTTAAGAAAATATTAATCTCATCTGCCAATTTTTCAGAAAATTTTATTTGATAACGTGTCTTTGGGCATGATCGATGATCAGGTTCAGATTCGTGCATCAAGAGTCCATCATCTGTTTTGTAAAAATTTGTATTAACCAGATAAGGCTTGTTTTTAATGTACGAGTATCTAGAGTTTGTCACAGCATGTTGAATTTTTCAGTCGTAAACTATTTAGGATTATAATATTCAAGCATGCCTATTTAAAGAATTAAAAATTGCGTGGGTTTTTTTGGCACAACCATGGAGCTTTGGTAGATGAAGTCGCCCCCTCACCCAAATGATTTTCCAATTTCTTTTCAAACAGTGATTTAGAAAAACGAACCTTTTGATTTCTAAAAATCTCGTATTTTTTTCAGAAATTCGCTCGGGCACAAGCACATCATCTCTGTATTAACAGCTACAAACTATTCGGGCTCTAGCCAAAAAAAGCTGTGAGTTTTATTATTGCTCCTCCCTACAGCACATCTCCGCGGTAACTTAGTCAGATAGTCATTTAATGGCCCAGGGAGGGGGTAGGAGGGAGAGTCTTAATGAAAAAAGAAGAGATTTCATATAAAATTAAATAAAATGTCTATTATTTTATCAAAATAGTGAAAATTTTTGCATAAAAAGGCATTTAAAAGCTGAAATTTCATCATTTTCCCCATTTTTTAGTCGTGAAGGGAGAGTCCAATTCTCCTGTACCCCCCCCCCCCCCCCCCCCCCCCA
>FIZU01033241.1:0-50167 GCA_900064475.1 Pseudococcus longispinus
TTGACGACTTAAGTCAAATTTTCAGCTTAAGTTTTGTTCTATGATATGGCCCTGAATCCAGATCAGAATCCCTATCTGAATAAATTGTTGATGGATTCTAGAATTATCTTCGTTATAAGATTGTGAATTGAATCATTAGTTTCACTTCCAGGATTCCGATTCTATGATTGTGGATTCTCAGATTTCAAAATCCCAATTTTGTAGATTCGGGCGAGTGTTCAAAAAGCCAAATTTTGAAACAATCTAAAATTTTCCATGTTAAAAGTCAATTGCCCTTTTTATAAAATTTTTTGAAATCGAAAAAGTCGGAATTTTGAAATTTCCCAAGTCCTAAAAATCATTTGAAATCAGAAAAAAATTTCAAGTCCAAAAAGTTTAAAATAGCCTGACAAAATGTCGGAAAGTTTACATGATTTCTAAAATTTTCTTAGTCCAAAAAATCTAAATTGTTTGCTTGATAAAATGTCAAAAATTCAGCATTATTTTTGAAATTTTCCAAGTCCAAAAAGTCACTAGAAATCTGAAAATTTTTCCAAGTTCAAAAAAATCTGACAAAATTTCTAAAAGTCAGCGTAAGGAAATTTCGTGGCATTTTTTGCAGTTTTGGTCATTGCAAAATCATATCCTATGCTAAAAATTGTAAAAAACATCACTTGGGGCAGTGGAAGGGGAACAGAAAAACTGATTTTCAAGTTTGGTTCCATTGAAAAATATCCTAGGGTACCGGAGATAAGACCAGTTGAAAATTTGGATTTAGTCCCTTTTATTTCCGAACACTCGACAAAAAATAATCGTGGTATGTGAAACGTTACAAGTCAATACTAAAGTTGAAGAATTTTGACACGTATTGAGTAAGTTGTGCACTTCCTCATGCGCTTTTTTCCTTAGAAATATCAGTTCCCGGCCCTCGAACGAAATTTTGTCCTGGACAGTCCTGATGTGCAATACCCCAAAACCTTGAAATCCATCGATAACTCAAAACCGGTTATTTGTGACTTGAACACCTTTTAGTTCTAACTGGTTTAATTATAATTCCAGCCTCCACGAATTGACTCATCTCTGTTTTTCCTTTTGAAATATTTTGAGAATATTTGAGCATATTTCACTGTTTTCGAAGAAAGAATATCTGACTTGAAGAATTTCAATTTTTTCCTCATATCTCGTTCAAAAAAAGGGTCATTACTTTTCTACATTTTCTTACTCAAAAAATGATTTTTTTACCTCGAGGAGGATGATTTGCACACTTTGCCTGTCATTAGGTCTGATTTCTGGCTCTCAAGAAACTCTGTGGTGTCTATACCGAAGAATTCACCAATCATTGCCGTGATTTATCGCTAGTCAAACAATTATAGTCAACTTTGAATTGAGTTGAAGTGGAAGTTCATTTTTTAAACTCGTCTAATTCTTGGATTTTCAAATTATAAATATAATTTTTACATCCTTGAATTTTTTTGCTGCCCATAAAATAGAATTTGAATATAAATTAGTATTTATTATGTTGTCTGTAGATGGTCAATTGTGAAACTTGTTTTGAATGGTAATATATATTTGATTTTTTTTTTGAGGAGAATTCTTCAATTTCCTTGGAACTTACGAGCGTAATTTTTGGAACATCCTATACGTCGAATTGAGGTAAGCGATCGTGGTATTTTTATAACCCGAACGTATAGATATACTTATTTTAAAGTGCAATATTATAATATCACTCGCGTATGTGTATACGAAACACCGAATTCGAAGAAAACCCAAAATAAAAGTTGAAATAAAAATTCAGGGAACCCCAAAGAGCGAGAGAGAGAAAAAAACGATAGAAAGAAAGAAAAAATCGAAAAAAAAGGGAAATAAAAAGATGGAAAGAAACGAATAAACGCGAAAGGCAGCAGTTCGCGGATAAGGTTGAGAAAAACCATCAGCAGAAATTTATCGATAGCAATATGCAAAATGACTGAAAAAACGATATCAATAAAGGATAAATAAAATGATGATATTCCGTTTACTCTTTTTAAATTTGCGGGGGAAAACGCGATAACGATAAAACGAATTTAACAAATAGCGTTTTAAAAGAAAATCGCGGGAAAAATATACGACGATTCGGTTTTGTTTTTCTGTTGCTTTTCTCCTCTTTTTTTTTCTTCGGTGCTTTTGTTTCATCTCTCGTCCGCCCTTTTGTGTATGTATTTTTTATTTTTCTCCTGTTTTTTTTTTCGTATATATTTATACGAATGCGAGCAGGTGAATAATATGGGCTCGTGTCTGATATATTTGTATGCGAATGAATAAGTACATCGTATATCTAGTACATGTATGGAAAATTTTGGGGTTGTTTTATCGTTCTTACGAATTATAAAATTCAAGAAGAAGTTGGTTGATTGGAAAATTTGTGATGGCCAGTGACGATTGCTCATCTTACATACGTGTAGATTTATCGCGATAATTAGGGTGAAGATTGCGTTGCAGCGGGCCACTTATGGCTGCTGCCAATTTTCAATACGAATTGAGCATGGTATGAGCGAACGTGTGCGTGTAAATCCAACTGCAGGAACTATGTATTCTATATGTATACACGAATTGCGATAAGTAACTATAGCCATCGCCACCGGCTGTACACATTAATCATTGCGATACGACCTACGTCTGTAAACGCTCGGCTATGAGTGAAAAAGTATGAGCGAAAGAGGCATAGACAGAGATGGAGAAATCATGACTTCGGATCAAGTGCTTTTAGAACATTTCGGTGCAAATATTTACTGCGTGATAAATGTAAATATTGCACGTATACGACTGTATATTATACACATGGTGACGTAAGTCTGCTTCATATCAACGCTTTATACTGATTATAAACGCAATTGTGTTGTGATATGGGTTTCACTTTTTCGCCCTTTTAATATATTACAATGTTATTTATTCACCCTCGTTCGAAATCTACATATTATACGCAACAGTTCTAAATACCCTGTTTATTGTATCTTTTAAAACTCGCGTACACTTATCTGCTTAACGGTAAATTGCACGCTTTTTTTTCTCTCGACGTTCGTACTACGGCTTTTCGTATAGTTTTTTATTATCTTTCGTCGATACCTCCCTTCACCCCTTCTCAGCATTGATTTACGATATCTTACCTATACTTGTCTTTGTTACACCTATTTTTATCGCCTACGTTGATGAGTAATTGTTTTTATTTGTTTCTGAAAAAGATGCCAAATCGAAATTTTCTGAGAAAAATTGGAAAATTTTGATTTTTTTTGCTCAAGTTTTGTTTTTGATACTTTGTTGGTTCTGTTTGAAGTAATATAGAATGGAGTTATCTGAAGTCATTGATATTTTGATCCGAAACCAGATCAAATTTTTCCATGTAGCATTACATTGTCGGAAATTTTTTTGCAAAAATTACTCGTTTTTAAAATATCATTTAAAATTCGTAAAAATTTCATTTTTGTTCATCGATAATTTTTTTCCGAATAAGAACAAAATTGTGATCGATTCAAACAGTCATCGTAAAATTAATATTCATTATTGTCAAAAGTGAATAAATTTGTTGAGCCCGGGCGAAAATTTTTGCAGAAAAAGGCATCAAAACGCTGAAATTTCATTATTATTTTTTTCAACATTTCAGGTTTGAAAGAGGGCTCTGACCTCATGGACCCCCCTCCCCATTTGGCACGGAGTCAATTGATCTGTGAAGACTTGTAATTGATTAAATTTGAAAACTTTGATTGAATTTGAATTGCACTCAGAAAATAAGTACGAGCCAAATGTATTGAAATTTCATAAAAATTGATAGAAGTACCTATCATAAAAGTGGTAAATAAAAAAGTTGTTAAAAAATATTAAATAAATTTTGATCACAGATTTTAACGGCAATCTTTTGACAATCATATTTGATTAAAAATCGTAATCGACTAAAAATTATGATTAATTAAATTAAATGTGTTAATCGAATTGGATTAAAATCGTAATCGAATTATGGATCATTTTTCTACAATTTAAAGCACTGATAAAAATTGACAATATTTTACAGAAGTCGGCAGAGGCGCATTTAAGGGTAGATTAGGGATCTAAACCCATCTTTGAATGGCTCAAAAATCAAAAAAATGAGGAATTATGGGCGTTGAACTTTATTTCAGGGGAAATTTTCGCGTTCCATTCGCTTGGAACAGATAATTGAAAAGAAATTCCGAGTCAATTTTTTTCTTAATTCGTGAGCTGTAACTAATTTTTAACCTCTTTTTTTGACAAAATGGTTCTCGACAAGTACATGCTCCAAAATTTATTGAAAAAGACAATTTTTAATTGCAGGGTATCAAATTGGGGAGGGAGCAAATTTGAGATATAAAAATTGAAAAAGTTTTTTTTTCATATTACTCCTGCTCATTTTAAATGTAAAAATGAAAGAACCTTTTTTGTTCCATGGAGATTTTCAAAAAAAACAAATTTTTTGGAAAATTTCATTCGCACAGATTTTTGAAATATGTAATACAAAAATAAAATTACAAAAATGTAGGATAAGTAGTAAGAATTTACCAATTTAGAGAATAAAAATCAATGAAGGAGTTGAAAAAGGAATTAACTCTTGTCTCTCTCAACTCCATGAAAAAACGTCAACTCGTCATCTCCTTCAACTTTTTTGGGAAATTGAGCTGTCTTTGAGATTTATCAAAAAATCCTGAATGGTGGCATATTTAGTGAGTCATTTTTTGGTTCCTTTTTTGATTAAAAATTGTTACTGAAGTCACTTTTTTCCGGAAGAATTTAGTTATGATGCTTGTTTATGCAATCGAGAAGTCAATCAATTTTTTTTTGTTAAAAATTCCTTTCTTGAATGCCGTCCGCTGTACACCACTGAAAGAAAATTTGAAATAACTGCACCATAAAAAAAAACTGTGTGAAATTTTCTGGAAATTGTCTAAAATTTTGTAAAAGTTGATTAATTAATAATAAACTGTGGGGCATTTTATACAGTTTTATGGATATTTCATAAATTTTGGCGTTGTTTTTATCAATTTTTACAGCAGTTCCGTCCTTAGCTCAATTTGAATGATATTTTCAACTCGATTTTCGTGATTATTCGAAATTGTTTCTGACTAGACTTGGAAATCGCCCTTTGATGTTCATCTATAAAACTTATTGAATATTACTGACAGTTGACAGGCCGCAGAGAGCTCACGGCGTTGACAATTTTGTTAGATACGAGTAGCTAGGCTGTATAGGTACACATATACTCGCTCGAATAACAGAGAAACAATTTCGTGCAACCAGACCAAAACAAAACAAAAAAAATCGAAAGCAAAGAAACGCCAAAATTTGGGGATGCGGTGGAAAAAAAAGAAGCGAGAAAAAGCCTAGCGAAGCGATACGCACGCAACATTTCCGACCACTGAGAGAAATTACATGAAAAAAGACCGTCTATAAAGCAATTAATTCGACGAAGCGAATACGATACCGATGATCGACAGAATTATATTATAGCGTTTGCGGGAGTGTTTCATCTGACAGATTGCGGCGGTTAATTTTTAAAAAGTAAATATCTACACCAGCCCTCCCTCTTATTCCGGCGAAACGAACCCCGACAAGTTTTATAAAAAGCGAGAATGCGTTAGCCCTGCTTTATCAGTCACCCTTTTACAAATGATGTACTATCACGGTCCGTTTCATTAGTGCAAATATAATTTTCTCTCGGTGCTGTTTTTTTTTTTTACTCTTCTTTTCTATTCTTCTCCGTTACTGCTGATACAAAAGTTTTATTTTGTTGATACATTATACGTCTATATACGACGCGACGCGCGGTCGTGACACTGCCATGGCGATGGTGGTCGCCATACGTGAAATAATCATACCAATAATCATAATATCAATGATGCTGTATGTGTATATGAGGTGCCGCCGCGCCGTGATTTTCGTCCTGTAAGAATCTCAGCCATATGTAGTTACTATGTACCCTAATATACGAGGCATGAATGCGGAAATTTCATCTATAAGGACAGAGTTCATAGTTTAAGAGCAGTGTAGTCCCATAGGGAAGGGATTAAGAGAAAAGGTTTCTCCCTAGAGTTAGCATTCTTCACATGAAATTGTACCGAATGTCAATTCGATAAAAATTGAATTTTTCCCACTATTTTTAAACCAGGCACTCGAACTTATTTATTCATTGATTTTTCGAAAATTAAGGATTTTTTTACGAAATCGAAAACAGAATTTTTAATTTATTTTTCTGGCGTAGTGTAAGTAACAGGTCATGGAAAAACTATGATTTTGGGAGGTCGGGCGTGAAAATCATGAAATCAGCTCGATCTTGATTTCCAAAAAGGACTTCAAGAAGTCCGTAAAATTGAAAAGTAATTCAAAACATGAATAATTTTTTGAAATGTGAGACAATTACGTGTAATAGCTAATTTTGGAACACTTTTTGAACGTCAGCACAATATTCTTCAAATAGGTATTAAAATTTTTCTCCCAATTTCAATTCATTTGACCGATGAAAAAATGATTATTTGTTTAAAGCTCTAACTAAACTAAAGGGTATCATTTTTATGTAAAAGACTAAAAAACTTCATTAAAATGGGTCATGAATTTGCTTTAGAAAATTTTGTGACAAGAAAAAAACGATTTAGAGAAATTCAAAAATTAAAATCACTCAGTATAAATCAATTAAATTAAAAGAAGGGTGAGTTAGGTAGTGGATTTAAAGATTTGAAGTGACGACAAGATGTCTAACGGTTGCTGAGAACTGGGTCAAACCGAAGATGGTGGAGGAAGCTTCTCCCTTCCCACTTATATTTGAAAATTTCGGTTTCAGTTGGAAAAATTGCAATTCGGCCTGAAAAATTGAGATTTTCAAGTCGAAAAATCATGTTACGAGTCAAAGTATTATTATCTGAATCGAGAAATTGTCAATAATTCATCTACTTACCTATTAAATTTCAGTCGGAAAAATCCTTTTTTTGAGTCGTTTGGTCTGATGATATTTTAAAAACGACTTAGAAATTTTGAGATTTTGTCCCTCGAATAAATATTTCGGGACGTCACTGGCTGAGAGTGCAGAAAAAATCTTCCATTTAACAGAAGATGCTTGACACGTCAAAAGAAACATTTTGAAAAAAAAATGGTCAAAATCGGTCCGTTACGAGAGACCGATTGGAGAAAAGATAATTTTTTTGACAAATTTTCACTCCTTTTTTGAATTTTTTGGGCCTTAAATTTGAACATTTTTGAAACTCGATGCTTGATGACAAATCTGTATAACGAAAAGAACATTTTGAAAAAATCGTCAAAATCGGTCCAATAGGAGAGCATGGGCCATGTATAGAAGGGGTTTTGACAAATTTTGACAGTTTTTTTTTCTTTTTTAACGCCTAAATTTGAAAATTTTTGGATTTTTATTCTTGATGACAAATCTACATATCGGGAGGAACATTTTGAAAAAGAGTTGGTCAAATTTGGTTCAACTATGAGAAAGGCTAGTCGATTGTACATAGAAAGGTTTAGGGGAATTCTTCTGATTATTACCTATGTAAATTATTTTCTTCTCTAATTCATCATTTAAAGTGAGAAAAAGTGAAAAAAATTGAATTGGATTTTTTCAAGTTTAGAAGCATGTGAAAAATGACTTATGTATTGTCAAGTATACACATAGCTACTTCCAGGCATTTGTGCGAAAATCGATATCATCTCCATGGGGCAGAGGGGGTAAACTTGAGAATCATCCTGCAGGCATGAAAATTGGTCACTTTTAAAGTAACTTTGTTACTATTTTGTATGTTGATCACTTTTTGTCTCTATTTTTTCAAAATGCTCACTAAAGTCACTTTTTCCAGATTTTTTGTCGATGTCTTAAATTGATAATCAACAAAAAAAATAAAAATTTTGGAAATGACTAGAAAAAAAATTGACGTGTAAGTAGTTGTTTTTCCCTAAAATTGAAAAATTAAAAATTCCTGTAATTTTGTTCAGTATTTTTTTTTCAAACGGCTGACAAATTCAGCGTGCTCGTCCCTAACATAACAAAACATTTGCTCGAAAAAAAAATTGAAGAAATTCTGACGTGCTCAAATTTCCTTTTGGTGGGTTTGGTTTTTGGTCACTCAAGTCCCTAAAAAAATTAAAATAGTGGATTTCATGCCTGATCCTGCTGAAGATCTTGCAACATTCTGATAAAGTCTTGCATGTTTTTTGGAAATTTTATTACACATCTTGAGAGATCATTTCATTGAAGTTCGAGTATAATGTTGTTGTGTTTGTTAGATTATAAAAAGTTTGAAAGCTCTGCAGTTCAAGTACATAGATAGGTTATGCGTCTGCTATTGAAGCGCAGCAGGTGTTTCCCCGTGTAGTGGCTTGCTTGTTTGTCTATTTGATGTTAGCGATTAGTACACCTTATATATTCGTATGCAAAACAGATGATTAAGATAATCCTATTCTGCTTCCGCGAACGTGAAGTCCGCGCAGCATTACTAATCGGGCGTTTTGTATACAAGCTATAAGCATATCACGTATTCATATAATTATGACAGCACTGGCGCGAATGTAATTAGCTGAAGCGAACGAAGTGGCATGTAACTTATTTGCTGTATGCAGTTGCATTCTGCATTGTACGAAGACGATACCGCGATGTTGGTGTGCATTATGTGTACGTAATGTCGTAATACGTGGCGATGGCGGTGGCGGTGGTTGGTCCACGACAGCGTACAGCAAGTGTAAATCACCTCGTTCAATGTATTCAATTTAATAAAGTGTGTCCGTTGTTGTAAATGACGAGAGAGGGCTAAAAAAAGAAATCGCGTAGCGCAGCGCCGCGTCCGCGTCCTCGTCGCCAATAAGGAAGAGAAGCAACAGGATGCATATAGTGGTGTGCAATTTGCTTTTTATGCGAGAGGGTGCAAAAGTAAGGGTGATTAAAAATAACCCGAGTAAAGTGTTAACCTTGCGCAGCGAGCTATTTTACGCCGGCTGAACGGCTATAGTATAAATACGAGATACGAGTATAGCACCATACGACTACGTATACGGGGCGATTGGCGATACGCGACTCGGGTGTGTCCTTGTGGTCGTACGTATATCTGACGTACTCGTACGTACAGCTTTAATACCGTAATATTGTACGAGTAAGTATATACAGTACCTACTCGTTCCAGCAAATATACGCACACCACCGAAAACATACTCATTATTGCCAACGAAATGTACAAATACGCCCGTACAATGTATTCGTATGTACGTGGAGATGGTCCGAGAACGCGAGAGGCACAGGGCGCCGGCGGCCTTTACCGCTTAGGGCTCGAATCCACTTGCGCGGCACAACGCGACGCAGACAAAATCACAAATTTTTGGCTGCTTGAATTCAAGTTTTCACGACGGTGAGGTTTGGTCATCGATAACGTGACTTCTTGACGATTTTTTTGTATTCGGTGTACAGGGTGTTCTGATAGTAGAGTCCCGCCTTCGAAGTAGTGATGCTGCTGCCCAAACTACACACGTGTAGGCAAGTTTACCGAATCCGATATTTGAAGGGATAAAGTTGTGCACCAATAACGGTGATTTATTCGAAACGTTGTAACTCCTTTGATAATATAGATAGGCAGATTTTGTTTTGAACTTTTTTGTTGAACTTTTTGAGCTCTACAAAATTAGTTATATTCACATTTTGCCTAACACTGAAATTGAAGAAGCTACGACGAGTTGAAAATTTGTAGGCATTATAACTCCTTCAATTTGCGAGTTTGACAAAATTTATTGGGAACATTTTTGATAGAACTTTTTATAATCTACAAAATGAGTCATATGCATATTTTGTCTAACTCAAAAATTGAAGGAGCTACGATCATTTGAAAGATGAAAAGTGGCATAGCTGCTTTGAATTTGAACTTGGTCAAAATTTGGATTCTTCTATGTATTGTGTAGTTCATCTTGCAAATTGTATTCTTGAATCATTTTAGGTGCCTCCTTCAGTATTACAATTAGACAAAAATTCAGACACTTTTCTGTTGCATTTTATAAATTTTGCACGATGCATCTATGTGCGTGATCAGTGACCAAATGACAATTTTTCAATGAACAAAATTTTGGGTAGCCTACATACACCCAGTTTTTGCCGCGTACCAAACCAAATCTAGTGGATTCGAGCCCTTTAGTTAGTTACTTTACCGGAGAGTAGAGACAGTTGCTCGCGCCGCGCCGCACCGCGTCATATTTTTATTAATACGACGTACACGTATGTATATAGTATACGCCGAAGCGACTCTTAATTTATTGCACTGTGCCACAATACGACCCGCTATTATTTTACGACTCTTTTAACGAGAATCTGTGGTGGAATTAGCTTGTACGTACGTCGGAATCGCGTTTAATTTTGTCTCATTTTCGTTTAGAGAATGCCGCCGCGTCGCCCTATCAGATTCTGTTTTCCCTCAAGACTAATGATACGTTGCTTTTACATTTTTATGAAATAGCTGCTCGACGTATAAACTAAAATAGTTAGTGGAATTAGGTATCCGGACGAACACTGATATTTTCTGAAATATCGTATGGTAGTAATCCGATTTCGTAAGGAAGTACTTTATGTAGCTACTTACCTACCCTCGTAACTGAGAATGCGTAATAGTATATCGTTGGTGATTTCATAATTCACGAATTGTGCAGAAAATTCAAATTCAAGGCTGATTATGATTTTGCAGATGAGTTATTGACGCAAACATTCTTAAAATATTTTCCGAACTGTTTTCAAAATATCGAAAAAGATTTTGAATTATAAAATTGAATCAGTGCTGTCGCAGATAAAGAAATGAAGCGGATGATGCCTCTCTCACTCTCTTGAGATCAAAACTCTTCGTCGAAATTGATCATTTTTTGCTTTTTTGATATAACTTTCTCCAAAAAAATTTCATATTTTCGTTCTCCCTCCCCTTTGGCAATAATTGCATTCTCTGTCGCATAAAATATCCCTGTATCTTGGAAAATTCAAGGAATAAGCAATTTTTCAACTTTTCTTTGACTATACTTCGTAACCTCCATGTTCTTTCTTTTTCCTCCCCCTCCTCATTGAGAAAATCCTCTTTGAAAATACAGTTCCACAATCCTGCATGAACGAAGAATAATCATTTTACCTAGCATTCATTCCTTACCCCTTGAAATCCGTGAGATGAAATCTCAAGTGGGGGGGGTGAAAATTTAAAGAAAGTTTTTTTTAATGTTACCCTAACTATGCAATTATGAAATTTGAACCTTTCTGGCTCCATGGAAGAGGGAGAATCCTGAAAACGAAATTTATAAATATAGAAGTGATCTAAAAATCACGAATTAATGACAAAAATTGTTGAGATTCTCATAAAAACCATTCAAAAAAACGGTCAAAAAAATAATGAAAATCGTCAAAAAAATCCATTATTTCCTACATTTTCGTATAAACGTTCAAAAAAAGTATTAAATAGTCATAAAAATCAGAAAAAGTATCTAAAATCTTGTAAATATTGTGAAAATATTTTTGAAAGCGATTTAAAAGTGGTTGAAATTCCATGAAAAAACGTTTGCAATATTCACACATTTTCAGAAAAATCATTAAAAATACCTCAATAACTGTACAAAAAACATGAAAATTTTGGAAAATGTGGTATGAAAGTTCCAGCAGTTTTTACTAGATTTTTGATAGATTTTATGATTTTTTTGACCATTTTCGTAATTTTTGCTGATTTTTTTTGTAAAACTTTCGAATAAACATTTTCGACGATTTTCATGATTTTTTTGACCGATATAATAATATTTTGAATGATATGAAAATTTTAACAATTTTTACGTTTGAATCACTTTTACAATCGAAAATTTTGGAATTCAAAGAGTCATCCAGGTCACAAAATTTTGTCACCCCAAAACTTGTAGCAAAAATTCTTTCCTCCAATAAGACATATCCATGTCCTTGTCAAAAATCATGGAAATTGGTGTTTTTCTTGGCTATTGTTTTAAAATAAAAAATGATTACTACTGTTACCTTTTTTTCTGAAAAAATTCAATTGTGATATCAGCCGATAATAGGTAGGTAGCTAGGTACTCAATAAGCATTTTTTACAGAATCTATTGAAATTTTCAATGTTTTTTATGGCTTGAGTTTCTTCGTCCTTTGATACGATATTTTGAACAATTTTCGCCACATAAAGTAATAATTTTAAAAAGTTCAGAGTTATTCCGAATCTGGATTCAGAATCAGATTTTGAATCATTCATTCCAGGATTCTTATTCTGAGATTCTGAATCTTCATGTGGCGAGAATTCGAATTCTCGGATTTCGAAATCCCAATTTTGTGGATTCTGAACAACCGTCTTAAATATTGAATATGTCTCTTGTTTTGTACCTTAGAACTCAGACGTAAATTGGACAGCTGAAAAAAAATGGAAGCAAAATTGATTCCGATGGATTTCATGATTCACTGGAAATGTGTAATTTTTTCAAAAATATGATGCTCCCAATTTTCAACTGTTTGTTTTGCGCTACCTTGCTCAAATAACACGATATCCAAACGAAAGATTTCCTGTTCCCAGTTGGAAATCAAAGTGCTGATAAAGAAAAAGATTGCAAAGTCGACGGATCCGAGAAGTTTTCGAATCGAGAAGGAAGAAATCAAAATCGTACCAATACTTAAAGTAATCTTACCACTCTTGGCATACTACACATTAACTATGACTATGTGTATGTAAACGTATACAAAGTATAACTGTATGAGGTGTAGTAAAGATGAAAATACGATTGTTACAAAAGCGGAAAAATAAACGCGTAAATATACGAGTACGACGATTTGGGCGGCGCGGCGCCTTTCGGGGGTAGAGCTGCAAAGACGACGACGATGAAGACGAAGACGACCGACCCGACGAAGGGGGCAGCGATGGCAGCAGGGGCGCAGCGCATCCAGCAACGTTTAAGAACTGCGGTACTTTTAACCATCTATATGAGAAATGTCACCAAAACAGAGAGAAGCGAAAAGGAGAAGAAGCGGTGACGTTAATAAAATAGTAAGGAAGCACAGCGCAACGCGGAGTATAGAAGAGGAGACGGTATCCAATTATAACTTCTAAAATGAGAAATTTCTAATATCGCAAACAACGAGCAGGAAAAGCGGTTGTAAGAGTTGAATCTCTCTCAGCAATTAAGATTTTCGCATATTACGGAGTCGACGAAGCGTTTTAAGAAGACAACCTTTAGTTGCTTCTGTTGTTTCTACAGTTCTGCGCTGCGTTTGAAGTTATATTTTGCGAGATTCCTTTCCCCTTCTCGACGCAGACAATTAATTGTACCTATTTCTTAACTTCATCTTTTACGCCATCTTTTAACGACGCGCCACGTCGCGATGGGCGCCGCAGCGCGCGTCACGTCGCATGTCACCTTTGTACGTGTACTTTTTATAGGTATACCTATCTACGGTATAGCTACGAAATAGTCGACGACGACCGTCCGTAGGTACCTACCTACGTAGTTTCCCTCGCCGAATGCAATTCACAAGTGCGATTAAATTCTCGGCTTATAATATCTGTACGACGTTTTGACGCGAGCACCTTTCTTAATATACAATTAAGTGTACCTATGGGTAGTAGGTAGGTATCATTCGTCGCGTATCATTGATATGATATTATACACGCCTAGGTACCAATAACAATAACGAAATTGAACATGAAAAAAAAAGAGCAATACCGCACGAAAGATGACGAACAACGACAACGCGAATTTATTGAAAAAGATAGACGGTGAGAGAGCGAGTGAGAGAGAAAAAGAAGTAACATATTACCGATTTTTGATACATACAAAGATCGGAAGAGAGAAGAGGATTTTTTTTAGCGGGTCCGCGTTTCGTTTCACTTTTATTATTATTATAAAGAAGCTTTAAGATGTATTACACGCGTATATGAGCACTTTGAATAAAAACGACTGCTACAACAGCGAACCGAACCAGTATCATAGAACAGATGTCTAAACATTGTCAACATATTATACTTTTTTTTTTTTTGGTCGTATAATATTCTCTTTAATAGATACGTATGTGTACTGTATACACTCGTTTGTCTCGTGTATCCTTTCTGTTTCGCGCCAACGTTTTTCTATTACTCGGTTTCGGTCGCTTTGATAACTGGAAACTGACATTGCTTACTTAATATCAACAATACTAATTTGTTTTATTAAATATCCAGCGAGTATCTATTAAATTTATATCCCGAGTGTGTTTCAATTTTTGTTGACGAGGAAGTTTAATTTTGTTGGATTTGGATTTTATAGATAGGAGTCCGATGGTGCTGGATCAGGATTATTGTTTTTTATTTCGATGTAGCTGGTGGAGGTAAAGTAACGAAATTATAGCGGAATATTTTTTATTATTTTTATCTAAAATTTCCACCATTTTTGATCGAAAGTCAAAGTGTCCATAGAAAATACAAAAAAAGTACGAAATTTGAATGAAGAAAACCAAACTTTGAAAAAATAAATGCTAAAATGTTTATTAAATAGCCAATTTTCAATTTTTGTCATACTTTTTCAAAAAAAAGTCGCCCACTTGCATAAAATATCTGTATATTCGAATTTTGAAAATTCGTTCAAAAATTGTACATATACAATGTGTTTTTTGGTATGGAGGTCATGAAAAAGCCACGGGTTTTTCGAAAAATTCGAATGAAAATTTCAAAATTTATTCAATCATGCTCGTAGATACATTTCTTTCACATCAGATCAATTGTGTTGTGTGGCTTTCAGAAATTTCACTCTAGGCAGACTTCGATTCCACCGAAGCTTCTTGCCTTGTGACACCGTTGCCTTAATGAGTAGTTGATGCTTTCCAAAGGATGGTCCCGTTCTGGAAAGTGTCAGCTTTTCTACAAGGTGAAAAAAAAAAACACGGAAAGATTATGAAAGTCTGCATGGCCAGATTAGTAAACACCTTGTTAGCTATTTTTCAACTTTTTTTTTCTCAAACCTTTTTTTTTCTTAGAAAATTTTTGAACTCATTTTGTGTGTATGCAAGAAAATATGCAATAAATTAAAACACGCGAAGATGATAGTACACGACAAAGTACGAAGAATCCAAGACTTCTTTGTCAATCCTGAATTTCAGTTATATTTATAATTATAAATGGTTTCTGAAACGTATCTATCTAATAATGAAAAAGGAACAAGGAAGATTTCGCATTAACGAGGAATTGATTTGGTCAAAATTATGAAATTTTACAGGAAAAACAAGAATCTATAGTGCTCTCAAAGTTTCAAAATTGAGAAAGAAATTCGTGTTTTTAAGAAAATGAGCTCCCTCTATTTTGTGTTGATTCAGGGGAAAATGTTGACGTTTTCAATATCACTGCTCCCTCACGAGGGTAGTTGCAATTTATGGATTTGGGTACGTTTTGAAGATTTTCTTGCGTTAGACTGATTCTGATTGCATTTTGGAAAACCATGCCTTTGAACTTGGTCTGATTTTGGAAGAATCATTATAATTTTCTTCATTCGCTCCTTCACTTTTTTTATGAGTTTGAAGTGTACTTAGACTCGGGTCTATTTTTGGAAATTATTTTTCGCTTTTTTTGATTTTTATGATACAGTACGCCTTCTAAAGAACGATTCGTAAAAAAATCTTATTTTTGAAAAAAATGGACTAGAGTATAGTAAGTGGGCCCTGAGAAACTGCTCTTCGTAAAAGTATAGAATTTAGTATTATTGATTAAAATAGAGAAAATAATTACCTACATTTGAAAAAAAGAAAATTTGTTCAAAAAAAAGGTGGAAATACACAAAAAAGTTAAATATTGCAAAATATTGAATTGGAGCATTAAAATGATTAATTTTTTTCTAAAAATGATCTAAAAATGTGCGATTTAATGATATCAATGGAAAAAAGTTCAAACACCTCAAACCTTTGAATCATCACAGAATCATTTCGACCTAAGTTTAGGTTTGTTTCCTGTGTTAGAGCCTAGAGGGATTCTCTTATTGTATGTGGCTTTAATCTTGTCCCTTTTGTGTTTTTGATGGCTGTATCCCCCCTCCCCATCCCCCCAATTAATTTGAGATGTTTGGAATTTCTGTTGTATTGTTTTCATTGTTGTTTCGCCGTCTAGGCCAAGGTGTCTAACTGTCTACAGGTCATAGAAATGTCATCGATTTTAAAAAAGGATGCATGAAAGTCATAGATTATGTAAAAAAATTACGAGGTTATAGAAAAGTCATGGATTTTGAACTTTTGATTAGATTTTGAATTTTTTTTGTGTTCTTTTAAAAAATGTGTTTTTTGAAATTTTTCTCAATACTAATAAAAATGTTATTCTGAACGAAAAATGAAAAAAATGGGGGGGGGAGGAGTTATCAGCATTCGAACAAAGTTTAAAAAGTTGTGGATTTCAAAAAAAATCCAGATAGACACCCTGAATGATATCGATATTTTTCATCAGGTAGAGTTCATGATCGAAATTTACGATTTTTGCCAAAACCGTTACATTAGATAGTTGCAAAATTTTTATAAAATTTCGAGTTGTATACTATTTTTCTCGAAGAACCATTTTCTTCAATTACGAATGAGTAAGGCAACCAAAAATATTTTTTCATGAAAGTGGTGAATTTTGAAAACACTCATTTCTACATATTTCATGCAAAAAAAATGGCTGAAAAGTTGAAAAAAAAACGATGAAATTCAAGCTTTTGAATGCCTTTTATTGTAAAATGTTTCGCGGTCTCAATAAAACTCCATATTTCGATAAAATAGTTGATAGATATATTTTTTTAATTTTACGTGAAACATTTTTCTCTCACCTCCCCCACCCTTGAATTTTTATCCTATTTTTGCTCAAACTGAAATTCTTCGCTGGATTTTGAAAAAACACTATTTTCATATATTTTCTGGTTTTGAAACAAACATTTCAATGAAAAGATTTTTAGAAGAGAGAATTTTTGAAGATTTCAAAATTTTTGGAAAGAATATCAATAAAATTTTCGAAGAGTAAGAAATGATTGTCAGAATGTCCTCGATACGATTTCACGATCGGTTATCTCGTCAACATCATAACAGCTCGATTGTTATATTTATACTCAGTATAGATATAGTCATTTGGACTAAAACATTGGAAATTTTTCAAAAAGGCCCGCCTTACGATAGCTATGTAAATGTATCGGTTTATTTGTATATGTATTAGAATGACTAGACTGCGGCGAATTTGGAATTTGGAATTCGTATACGAGTAGATATAATACATATACCGGTATGTAAAACAGCGTTTACATTAGTATGCGACAACAGTATAATAATTTATCATAAAAGATTGGTATTTGAAAATTCGAGCGGTCATTTTTATTCATTTCTGCCCGACGGATTTCTCATAATGCCGACGACAAAGTGCGCCCTTTTCAAAAGAAGCTGCGAAAAGAATACCTGCGAATAACGGCGACCTAGATTAGCGTGCGCTATGCAGCCATATATAATAAGGAATTATCAAAGTGTATTTGATGGTTATGCGGCTACCTATTGCGATATTTATACTTATATTCTTTATTTACGCCGCTCTCTTATTCCTGTATGTGTAGTTTTCGCCGGCGGGACATATGTAACTACGTGTATGGCCTATGATGTCATATGCGACTGGATACTTAACTCTCGATACAATGAACTGTCCATCGTAAGTGTCTAATCCAAATTTTAACGGGTGCTTTTCATTTCTAAGATGGTATCTGGATGTGGATATGTATTTGTCATTGTGTTATGAAAATCTGTTTGGAAGTAAACACGCGTGCAACAGTGTATTCCTGAATTCATATTTTTGTTCCAATCGGAACTGCTAACCGAAGTTTGAAAAAATCCTGACATCGTTCGAAATATCCTTCAAAAAAAATACTCGAATATTTTTCAAGCTTTTTTGTTGAATTCTATCAAGTTTTCATCGAAAATTTGGGGTGAAATTTGAAATGAATTAATTTTTTCAGACCTCTTATTCATTATTTGAAAAAAATGGTCAGAAAAACAATTATTCCGCAAGATAATTCAAAAAAATTATTGCACACACTGGGGCGTTGGATAAAATTTATTTGAAAAGTTTCAATTTTTAAGTCTAAAACATGTCTTCTGTGCTATATTTTTTAGCATTTTTTTAAAAATTCTTTAAAAAACGTCTAACTTTATCACAAAAGTCTAAAATTCTTGAAATTAAGGAACGCTATTTCCGAGATAATTTGAAATATTTCATACGTAAATTGCGATAAATTTCGCAACGCGAACCCTTTCAAGTCCGAAAACCTGTAAAAATATAGTATAAGCGAGCTCGGGAGAAAAAAAAATCCAAGCCCACGAGAAAACGGAAAAGGAAATCGAAAAGGTTACGTGGAAGAGAAGAAGAATGTGCGGAGTAGGTATACTAAAAATAGAGGATACAAAATATCGATAAAAGTTGGTATTGTTTGAGCCCATATAACGCGCGAGTGAAATTCTATTCAGAACTTTATAGCAGGGGGCACCTGATCATTCATTTGAGACTAGCAGGGCTAGTACATAGAAAACGGTCATTTATGGGTGTCGGAACTTCCATCTGGTCACTATAGTAACGGCGCTCGTGCACACACACATACACCGCCAACAAAATTTTCAATATATTCGCCGCACACCTACGCAATTTTATCAACTAACACATACGCGCTTACGACGAGTATACACGTCGTATTATCTTTCTCTCTATTCCTCTCATACACGTGCAAAGGATATCATTAAACGGATCACCTTATCATAACTCGGACCCGTGGCGGCCATCTTTGTATTGCCTTTCGTTAAGTTTGTTTTTCTTCCTTTCTTTTTCCTGCTTACTAGTACTTTTTTCTTTTGCTTTTTTCTCTCTTTTTCTTTCTTGCTTTTTTTTTTGTTAAATCTTTTTTCTTTTCTTTTTCATTTTCGTTTGTTGGGTTTCTTTTTCTGCGAAATACGCGAGATAAGAGAATTATTGACGAACGCTTAATTCTGCTCGCGTATGTGTGTGTCAAACTGCCGACGAATCTGAAAGTATTGGAATTCACAAGCGTCCGATGATGAAAATTGACCGAGGAAATATTCGTAAGAATATCTCCGAATGTGAACGAATCGTTTTTCAGTTGCTTATTTCAATATTTTCAACGATTTCGTAATATCGATTGGTTATTTTCAATTTGAGAAAGAAGTTGGCGAATGAAAAAAACATGTTACGAAGACGTTCATCGACAATAGATTACGTTCATCTGAATTCTGACCGAATTCGTTTGAATGGAGATTTCATGTTATTTAAGTTGCATAATCAAACCGCCCGGAATTCGTGACTTTAACGGTGTGTAAGGCGAATCGCTTATGCAATTTATCGAACGTTTTATTACAACGTGTTCTCACCGTTGTTCGTATGGCTTCGGCTTGGTAGCTGCTGCTTGAATAATTATGATGAAACGATGATAATCACGAGAGGATGAATTTTTACAAATGGGTACTTTCTATCGAAAGTATTATTGCGGGATTTTACGAATTATAAATTGATTATGAGTTTTGGAAATTGGAAGCGCGATATGAAGTATATCTGATTTTGAAAATTATCTCGACCAGTTTTTATAATTTTCGAAAGTAATTTCGTATTTCTTTTTAGAGCAGTTGAAAACCTGGAAACTTCGGAGTGAACTTGATTTTTTTGGAGAGGATTGGG
Source organism: Pseudococcus longispinus (assembly GCA_900064475.1). NCBI lineage: Eukaryota > Metazoa > Arthropoda > Insecta > Hemiptera > Pseudococcidae > Pseudococcus > Pseudococcus longispinus. The sequence continues at coordinate 19,650 of FIZU01033241.1, forward strand.
GGGGGGGGGGTTGGTCATGTACAAAATATTTGATTTCTCTTCGCTCGGCCAATTTTATTTATCTATTCTTGATTTCGTTTCATGTAATTTTAAATATAATGTATTTTTGTTTTTTCAAGACTTCGGAATAAAAAAAAATTGGCTTAGAATATAAAAGCATTGGGTTATTTTCACGATAGATGATTTGAATACCTACATAATGAAATAAGAGGAAAAAGAAGTCTTTTCTTGTAAAACCTAAGTGTTCGGTTTTGCAAAATTTGTTCGATGTTCTGAAAATGTGTTGAAACAAGAGCCTTGACAAATCAGTGAGAAAGTTAATAAGGGAAAATTTTGCGAAATCGAATACATTTTGTACTTGATTAAGACCCATAAATGACCTGGGTTGGCAAAAGGGACCTATCTTATGAAAATTTATTTTCAAGTCAACAGTTATTCAAGACATTGCAAATTTTTCCCAGCTACTTTTTGAAAAATAGTTCAACTCTTTCCCACATTTTTCTATCCAAAAGTTAATTTTTTTGACTAAATGTATAATTTTGCCAGTAGGTGGGAGAAAAAGGAAATTGTACCATTTCTTGACCAAATTACATTTTCAGATGGAAAAATTTGAGCTGGAGGGTATCTGCAGGTACAAAAAAGTACGAATTTTGACAAAGTAGTGCAAAAATGCGAAAAAGTATGAAATTTTCAATTTCAACAATTAAAAATTTCTCTTTCTTTTATCACTATTGAAAAATTTGCGTTTTTATTCAATACTAATCTTAATTTACCAATATTAAATTTTAAAAAACCATTTTGAAACTAAGAGATTTCAGTTTCTGGAAATTATTTTTTGGGTTATTTTGATCAAACGAAGAATGAAAATGTTTCTGGCGTGATTTCACCGAAAAAAAGGGAAAGGTACCCCAAGGATGCGAAGAGTGAGGAAGATTCAGAATTTTGAAAAAAATAAGGTACATAATATGCTTTTTGATCTATGGCGATTTTAGACTGAAACCTCAAGGTGTCTTCGAAAGATGGAGGGGGGACAGAAATCAAATTTTTTTGACATTATCGAGGGAGTTATTACATAATAGTCTATGCATGTTTTTTGACCTCTTCAGTTCATATGTGATGCTATTTCACGAAAAAAAAAGTCAAGAATGACTCCAAAAGGTGAAGAGGTTTGACTAAAAATTTTTGAAAATTTCCAATTAGTTATCAAGATGTGTGTTTTTCAATTCCTGGAAAATTTAAACTTTTTGTATAAAGTTCGTCGCCTATAATTCCGTGGGGTGGGAGGGCTGATCATGATTACACTTGGAAATTTTTCTATCTACATGCACGAAAAAGTATTGCTTTTTTTTTTATTTCAGTAGGCACCCTGGGGCTGTAGGTAGTTGTGAGTTTCTTTTGAAAACAGATTTAAAATTTTTCATTTTTTACAAGCAACTTGAGAAATCACTAATACATGATAGTTAAAAATTTACAATTTGCTTCATTTTATATCTTCGTCTATCAAAATCGCAGAAAAAGTGAAGATCGATGTTTTGATACGATAGGTCACTTTTGCTGATCTAGGTCACATATTTTAAAACCAGCTTCGAGAAAAGAGTTGGTTTAAGGTACCAATTAATGGTTTCTGATTGGTGAGAAATACGCTGAGGTGCCTCGAAAGCTACCTCAATGTATCCTTAATCGTTAAGGTCGGTTTTGAAATAAGGCCTTTAGTGTTGATCCAATTTTTGGTGATTTTCCTGAATTTTCATCATTCTTTGTATGCCTTTTGTCGATTTAAATGTTAGCTTTTTCAAACCACCCTAGGGCGAAAACTTTTCGTAGTTGTGTATATGGAGTTGGTCGTTTAAAGCTTTTAAATGAAGTTTCAAGTCTGTGGTTTGAGAGAAAATCGTAGGATTTGACAGATTTTAAATCATTTCGAATTTTTCCCAACCCCGGAAAATTGTCATTCTAAATTTCGCCTCCTCTTGCACCGAAGTATTGGGAACTAATGAATGTTTTTATCGTAGGGATTCGAGAACGGTCTAAAATTACGAATTAGTACGTTACTCGTTCTCGTTTCGTATTGTTGGGCACGTCGCAAAGAAAAATGACTAAATTATACTCGTATTCGCATACACGTACATATATTTGTGATTTGGACTCCGGTATTCGTATTGGAGCACGAGCGACGAGCGACGTTTGCGATTTTAATAAATCCGTCATCCGTCGTGCCGCATACTTTCACAATGGCCAAAAGAAACAAGAACGCTGCAAAGGCCTATGTATTTAGATACACTTTGCTAATGAACGTATACAATGTACTCGCATTAAAATATGAGTTTTTCAATAGCGCGAGGGAGGACGCGATGCGAGAGAAACAGAAACAGGCCAGCATTGAAAGTTGATAATCGTCGATGCGAAACCGTAAACCATTAATTTATTCGGAAGCCGCTTACTTATCGCGAGAATGTTTTGAGAAATGAAAGGAGGCGCGTGCATTTCTGCGTTTCGTGCGCCTTTTGACTTTTCCATCAATTTCGTCGCCCTTTGCACCCGTAATATATCTGTGCACCATAATAGGTAGCTTTTTGGGCGAGAAAGAGAGAAACGTGTGTACAGCAAACAGCTGGAGAGGCTGTGACGGCGGCTGCTACGACCGCGTAATAGATCTAGATACGTGTACGTGTCGTATACTTACGCTATCGCCAGTTTTTGCTAATGCTACGTATAGGTATACTCGTACTCGTACGTACGTACACATATAAGCCTTCGTCGTCGTTGACGACCTCTCTTGCTTCGCCATTTTGTCATCGCGCCGTCGTTATGTACCTCTTGTTCGTCGCAGAGCTTATGATTATTTAAGCGGATGCTCGATACGAGTATAGCTAATAACAACGTTAATGCTCTCCATTCAATTTGTATTTGTCTTTTCTACGTATGTATATACGAAGCATTTCTCGAGCTCGAGCTCGGTTGGTGTACGCACGTACATTCATGCTACATATGCATATACATATACACGCGCACATACATATTATAGTACACCTATAGGTGAGGTACTGCAGTATACGATGTCGACTGTCGAGTATAGGTATATGTATATCTATGTATAAGTAAGGTACATAATAGGTACGGATTCGCTGACGCGAAATTCGGTGTACGTGGCACGATAAACTAGAGCCGAGTGTACCGACACGATCCTTCGCTTCCGACAGCCTTTTCTCGTCTTCCAATATTGAAAAGAAAAATGAGAACTCGAACTTGCTGCTTTTGACTGCGATTCAAATTTATTTCATTTTCATCCTACCGCCGAATGATTTGAATAATAGAATAAACGTGACGTCATAACGTTACAAGGGAAGAAGTACATTTCTATGTACATCATTTGTCGTATGCCACTTGCGAGCAAAAACCCACCCCCGGCGCTTCTCTCCGACCCCTCGGCTTATTTATTTTGTTCTATTATACAGACTTGATCCTCGCCTCGTTCTTCTTATATACGTACTTCGTCTCGCTTTTAATAGAATTTTTGCCATTTATGCCACCGCGGCGCCCCGCCCGTCCGCAGCGTCGCAGTATTCGATTTATTCGCGTCATTTATACCTACGCGTAATTTTATTCTGAAAATTTATTCGACTGGAAAGGAAAAAATTATATAAGTTGGAACGCTATTTTCGATATAACTTAGTATATGTCGATTATTCGTGCCAAAACGAAGCGCGAAGTGAAGCTGTGGGGGTGTCGGGTCACCTTGAAACGGGGTAAAAAATTATCAGGTTTTTTAGAAGCAAAAACTTGTCATTTTCAACCGTTGGAATTCGTGTGACAAAATCATGAAGATAGACAGAAATGTAATTGCTATTTTGGGTTGCAAATTTTCTTTTCTGCAGGGTTAGCTATTGGAAATTTTTCTAACGGAGGTGTCGTTTTTACGTAGGACTTTGAAACATGTTTAAAATTTCCAAAAATTTTCATCGAATTCTTGGAATGCTGAAATATACATTGGACTAAAAACCAATCACATTGGTCGATGCAGAATCTCAAATACCTACTTCATTTTTGTAACTGGGTTTGAGTGTCTTGGTGGAGAGGGGGGAGGTGAAAATGACTGAAAACTGCGTTTTTTGAAATTGATTCTACTATGGATACCTAAAGCTTCTCTCCATAGGTTGGTTGTGAGTGATAGTTAGAATTTTTAGATGATGAGGAATTATAACTGATTATTTTTCAAAGAACTAGGTTACTTTTTCCACTTGTTGGTTATGCTTTGTTACTATTCTAAAAAATTTATTTTTCAAGTTGCTTTTTTCACGACTCCCGAGAAAAAAATTGATAAACAAATTAAAAAAAAATTCCAAGTCAATTTTTTCGACGATTTTCATAACTTTTTGATATTTTTTTACATTTCAAACGATTTTTATGAACATTTCAGCGATTATTAAGAGATTTTTAACAGTTTTCACGATTTTTCAAACATTGCTACGATATTTTAGACACTTTTCGTCTTTTCATGGATTTTTGGGAAACTTTTACAATATTTCAACTGATTCATCCAGGGTGGCAAAATTTTGCGACACCAAAACGTAACTAATGCAATATTTTTCCTGGCGCTTCAGTCATAAAACATATCCAATGTCGATGTCAAAAATTATGAAAATTGGAGTTTGGTTAGTTTCTTTTTTTTGAAAGAATTGAGTTACGATACCTGGATGATGAGTTTCAATTCGAAGCAGGGTTCATACAGTATATGAAAATCACGAAACACAAAAACACGAGAAAACAGCACGTATTTTCGAGAAATAATTCAAAAATTAAGAAATTTTGGCAAAAATGTGTATAAGTGGTTAGCAAATTAGTTTTTTGTGTTCTTTTTTCCAACACCATTTTTATTTCTTTTTCGAATGAATTTTTGGAAATTTATACACTTTCTCAAAAATGTTCCTTCACTCCTTTTCTCTTTTTAAAAAAAATTCTTAGAAAGGCGTGAAAAAAGATCTCGAGTTTCGTTCAAAAATTTCCAAGTTGTGAAAAATATGGGGTTTTTGCTTGATTAGCGGAGACCTCTGTTGTATCAATTTGAAACCAAGTTCTTGAGGAGGAGAGGGGGGGGGGGGTGAAAGGAAGTATTGCAAAGTTCGTGATTTTTTTCTTCGAAAAAGAGATTTAGGCATATACTCCGTTTTTTATTGCATCAGGTTCGAAATTGATGTCATAGACTCAAAATAGATCTTACTAAATTAACCAACTACCACCTCTTCCGAAATATCAATTCTGTAATAAAATAACAAATCAGTCAACATCCAAAACCTCCTCTTCCTGAGTTCAAATGTGAAATCAATCCACTTAAAATTTCAGATCATAGAAAACAACCAAACCATTGCTGTCGACTAGGGTTAGGGAACATATGCTTCTAACATATTTTTTCCCACTCTATCCTATCAAGCATTTCCAAGTTATCTGTGGGTTTCACAAGATTTTGAGCATCCTGTTTTTCATGTTTTTTCCACATTTTTGGGAATGTTGGGTCATTAGCGAGGCTTTTTTTGGGAAGTCTTATCATTGTATTGTAACCAAAAAAGGCTAACTTAACATCGGAGTTTCAACTTCTTTTTTGCAACTTTTCTGTTCAATTTTTTTCAAGCATTGAGTGAATAAATGGACCACCATTTTTTATTTTTTAGGTGATTTTTAGCATTTCAAGGCCCGAATGAAAATATCTTTTTGTTGAGTCAAATTTTTTTACGATAATTGTGAGCCCAGCAACTCCGAAATGATTCCTCAAGTTTTACTCATACTTTTTTTTTGAGTGTATCTACTCGTAATATGGCTTTTTAACTATGGTTCGAAACAATTTCGTGCAATATTTCTCAAGTTAGAATTTACATTTGTCTCGTATGCTTTCATTAATCGGTAATGGAATAAATAATAAATTACGATGCAAGCTGAATCGAAAATCTTGGACGAGCGCGGATATAAATACGGAACTCGAACCGAGTGAATTACGGTTTTTTTTTTCTCGAATTAAGATGCCAATTGAAACAAAGGCAACGTGAATTTATTCCCAAGATGCGCGCAATCTTGTAATTCATTCAAACGTACCTATAGTTTTTCCTCTCCGTAGTGTTTTTTTATGGCCGCGTTCGATAGAGATGACAAATTATAAATATTAAAATGGTTAAAAACAAGAAAGTCGTCGATGAAATAATCGAGTGCATGCGAAAGAATTGGAAATGGAAAAAAAAGAAGAGGAGAAAAAAAATAGGTACCTAACGAGGAAAAATGCACGATTTCTATGAAACGCGAAACGTAGCAGCAAAAACCTGCGCTCGCGATGGCAGAGTATTTATTTTCCGGACGAATGGCTCCATCAGAAAACGACTATCGCACAAATTAATTGACATTCAAATAGTCGAATGACGCATATGCGACATTTAACGAATTTTAATCAACTGCTGTGCCATTCGCATCTTATGGTATCCGTAATAGCGACCGATTGATGCCGGGTAATGTGGTTGTTACGCTGTGACGCGATCGTTCAAAATTAATGATTGATGACAATAAAAATTAGCTATCGGCAGGTAACTAACCGGCGGCGCTGCGGCGGTGTGGCGTTGCGCGACATTAAAATGATACATCATCGCGCGGTGACCATCGGTCTATCGAAATCGATTAAAACCAAAGTTAATTAATCCGTTTCGCGAGTTATTAACGTCCAGTGTAGCCAGCGGTATGCGTATAGCTGTGCAGAGTACGTATAGCCTGATTTGGTACAGAGTCTACTGTACAGACTTTTGCCTCTCCGTTGTCTCGATTTACCTATAAGGAAGTTTTCTTCTTCTTTTCGTGTGTAGGCGATGCGATGCGACGATGCAGGTTTCTATGAATCGAAGCTGCCATCCACGAAGACAGCGTGGCGGGTATTTATTTTATTCTTAGTTATTTTTTTATTTTTATCACGATGACACGCGTTAAAAAAATCTGTCAAACCGTATCAAGTGATCGTGCGATCGGTTACTTTGGGAAAAATAAATATAACGAATGATCCGTCACGCTGTGTCCGAAATAAGTAATACTACACCTCCGCACCGAGATCTGTTTCTTTTGGTTTTGTATCGTCGCATCGTCTCGGATTCGCTGACGCGCGAAAATCTTCAAATTGTGTTGTATCGTCGTCGCCATGATAAAGGGAAACAGATAAAGACAATTAGATGCTTCGGCTAATTGTTTATTAATAACATTCACGTTGGGTATTATTCCTAAGTTTCCAAGTGGGCCAAAATAGATATTTCGAGAAATTAAGCCGAAGTGAGGCTCAATCCAGGCGGGCATAAGTGGGATTAAAGTGGAATAAGATGAGGTTATTTTCCATTTTTATTGTGAAATTCAACTTTTTTCGACTTTTTGATAATTCAAAACTTGATGTGATCATACAATTTGGGAAAAAATCGGCTAAGAACCCATGTGAGAAGATTCTACATTCAAAATTTCTGAACCAGAAGAAATTTTTTCCGATTTTCCCAGCGAAAAAAGTGGTTTTATTTAATTTACCTGATTCTGGTCGAACTCAGAATAGATGTGCCATACTTTCAAATCATACTTTTAGCATAGTATATGCTTTTAGTTTTTACGATGACCTCCCTGGCGAAAAATGTCGAAATTTCCCAGGGCAACAAGTCAGAATCTCAAGTCAGATGTCTAAAAATTTCCAACTTTATAAAGCCAGAATTTTCAAAATTCAAAGAGTAAGGATCCTTTTTGGGCTTTGAGAATTTCCAACCTTACGATCACAGTATAAAATGACTCCTGATGTACTATCCGATGATCTCGAAAAAGTCCAAAGACTAATGATATTTCTCAAGAAAGCTCAACTTTACTCGCTTATATAAATCCTAGACTATCCGAATGGCGCAATAATCTTAGTACCTAATTAAAAGTGCCAAAAAAAAAGAAAAGATTTTTAATCTTTGAGATTGGAATATTTTTTTTAATTTCAGTTTTTTTTTTAAAGTCAAAATACAAATTGATAACTTTCTAAGGACTTTTTGAGTAAAAAACAATTTTTTTTTACAGTTTTTGAGTCGAAAAATTAATTTTGCGTTTCTTTTTGCACCAAGAACAAATCTTATGATTTGAGACTTCCAAAAATTGAATTCTGAACTTTTTATCGAGTTGAAAAATGAATTCGATATTTGTAGGTATCGTTAAACCTTTCTTTACAGAAAAAAATTGATTTAAAACTTTTTTCCTTGATATTGAATAATAGAATGTATTTTTTTGGAAAAATGAGGTAAGGCTATTGTTCAAATTTTTTCGATAAATTTTACCACTGTAAAAAAAATCAAGTTGAAGACGTTTTCTAGCTGATTCAAGGTTGTTGATAACGAATCTTGCGTCCAATTTGCGGGGTTGATCTTCCTTGTCAAGATATAGCCATTTTTCGACTCAAAGAGGTCAAACTGTTCAAAGTTTGAAGTTTTTAGCATAGAAACTCGGGTATGAGGACATGAAAAATGGATGAGAAAAGTTGCAGCGAATTTGCTTTTGATTCCGACGGATTTCTGGTAAGTTTTTCGGAAAGCTGCCAGAACCTCAGAATGCAAAAAACATGATTCCTCCGGTTCAAAACCTGCTTCTGAACCCTTTTCCTTCGGGAATTTGTTCATAATTCTGTTGAAATTTATTCAAAATTTTTTGTAAATTCGTCGAAAATCAAAGTAAATTTAAATACCCTTAAAAAATGATGTACACTGCATAATGGACGTGTCTTAGTCTTATAGATATCCAAAACTTGGAAATAGGGATATTGATGTCTATCAACTTCACGTTTTAAAACTTTCCAATTCAAACAGTCAAAAAACGTAAAAGAGTCGCTGAAATTTTTCAAGTTCACAAAACCATTTTGGATTCTCTGAATTTTTCCAACTCCAAAAGTCATCCAGGTCAACAATTAATAAAACATCTTGAGTAAGATACTGAAACTTTTAGTCCAAAAATTTAATCAGATTAGATTCTCTGATGTTCTTTTCAAAAACTACTCTGGCTTATTAGATTCTCTGAAATTTTTCCAAGTCAAAAAAGGTATATTCTCATCTTATAAAAATTTCTGAGTCCAAAAAGTCATCCAGGGTAACCATTTTTTGTGACTCCCAAATTTTCGAGAGAACCTACAGCCATAAGACATATCCAAGTCAGTTTTTAAATAATCATAATTTTCAATCATTTTCAAATTTTTTATACCAGAAATGTTTTTAAAATACATATTTGAACGATGTTCAACATTTATTTCATTCATTTTCAAAACTTTGTAAAAAATTTTCAAATCGTTCTAATTTTTTTCTCAAAATTTCGTCTATATTTGAAAGCAAAAATAATTTTCCATCAAACTCGCATAAGTATCTTATTAGATACTCATATTCCCACTTTCGAGTTATTGTATGTTACGAGGAAACACTTCAACATTCTCATCCTGTTTCTATATGCTTTGCAAAGTGTAGTCAAGATGACCGATATTATAAACGAGGCGATGTTTTCGCCAAGATTTTATGAGAATTTACGTGGCCTATGAATTATTTAGCTATCAAGTTTGAAATCCAGAAGACGACTCGTAACTGTGCGTAAAAAAATAGAAGGAAAAATTAGCCTAGTAAACTGTTTGTTTGTTTGCGACTATGCGATAGTTATACGTTACGTGATAGTTGTATTCATCATCACGAAATTAAGGAAGTCGTTAACCATCTGCGATTGTTTCATTCGTATAAATACTTACGAACCGGTTAATTATAACTAATTTTCTTTTATCGTAATGTCAGAAGTGCAACGTTTTTTAGAATATACGAGTGAGCTTAAGCAGATAACGTTGAACATCTATACCTATATTTAAAATCGTCCGTGGCATCGTTATTCTCTGGCGTTGGCGCTGCTGATCATAATGATACCGAGACCGACCTAAACAATAACGCGAAATACTTCGCCTGTGGGAAAATAATCGTCGATTAAATGCTTCGCTTTAGATATGTATATTTACTCATATTATTCGGGTACCTAACCGTTTATTTGAGAAGTGACAGTACCATCTGGAATTCGATAAACTTATGTTAATCAAACGTAACTAATTTTCGATAGCATCCTTATGGACTGATGCTTATTTTTATAGAATATCGTGGAAAATTGTTTGAATCGAGGCCGAAATTATTTAAAATTCTTCTACATACGTTTGGTACTTTTTTTTTTTTTGCTAAAACATGAGATCGCGTCAGTATGAGACTGAGACGTGATATCAATATTGGCAATCGAGTGTTAGTTTGTGACATTTTTAAATACAGTGTCGTGGGAAAAAATTTCAAAAGATCATAGTTTGGCATAGATTCATGGGATATGCTGTCCAAAATGTCAAACGTGGTTAGAGGAATGATGTAAGATGTGACGAGGTTGCAAAATTCTCGTAATTATTTATAATCTGCCTATAATTTAAAACAACCTAGTGGAAATGAGTATATTATTAACAAACTTCAAGAAATTAAAAAAAGACAAAATTTTGATTTTTTGACTTGAGCCCCAAACTTGAAAATTGTTGTACCTAGAAAAATGATGACGTACCAAAAAATATTGTTCTATTAATGAAAAAATTTGTTTGTGTTTTATTCAAACACAAGTTGTAGATATCCCAAAATTTAAGAATCAGAAAAATTTGGTTGAAATCGTTTTAAAAAAGTTATGCGTCAAGTCACTATATATTACGAACATGCTGTGGCTTATTATATTATTCAAAAGAAACTGGGCTTCATTTGAGATATTGTACATATTTTTACATCTTGAGATATATTATTATTTAAAGGAATCTGGAACGGGCTACTTAGAAAAAATATGATATGAGATTTCGACATAAGTACAAATAAAAGACAGGCAATGGTAAAGCAACACCTGATGGCGCCGTCGCTATCAAAACGCGTGTGAATAACCTCGACATCCAGAATTTAGACCGACGATTTCTTTGAAAAAAAAATAATAAAACAAAACAAATATGCGGCTACACTAGCTTCGACTACCCGACTATCAGACCAGCCAGTCTACTACATTTTGAAATGTTATAATTATAATTATGCCGATATGTGGTTTTTTTCATGTTCTTTTGTTTATAAATATTTTTTATTCATTTATTTGCAACAATTTTACACTTAATTAATGATTTAGCAGTGTTCTCAAAGGTTACTGTGAACTGTAGACTGAGTTGGTTAGTCCTTGATTATGACTACCGAATAAAAAGGCACTCGAGGTGTACTTTTTATGCATTTTAATTATTGCTGGTGGGATGTAATCGAAAGCCGGATGAAATAGAGAACTTGTGTAGGTATAGCATTACATAATGAGCGATTAATACCGATACTTTCTGAACTGGTGTTTTGGCATTATTAAAAAAAGAGTTATGCCTACCTCAAATAAGTGGATTTGTGCAAACATTGCCATCATGCTTTTAGCAACATAAGCTAGTTTGTTACCTTTGTAATTTGTAACAATGGTGCAGCTTTACAGCTACATATACCTATAGAATGAAGAAAATGAGCGTTTCGTATCGTAACAGCAACGACGACGATGAAGACGACGTAAAGATATCTTTGAAAAATGTAGCTACGAAGTACGAACCTCGAGTTTTTCTGTATACATGTTAAAAAACACGAGAAAGAAGGCAAGAAGCCAAGATAATTATAAGCGCTGTTCGGAATGAAATTTTGACGTTTCGAATGCGTTGTTCGCAGCCCAGAGTCCAACACGAAAGGAAGATGGTTGGAAATGAAATTACGGTGCGGAGTGGCGGTCGCACGTTGGTGGGAAAATGTGAACGACCAACTAACAAAACGGATAATTCACGTAGTTATTACCTGCTGTTATATTATTATCTAATCAGAAAAAATAACAACTCCGAAGCGAAATGGACGTAACACGCGAATCCGATCAAATCGTGTGTTCGTACAATTATTGCGGTGGATGACAAAAAACGTGCTCGTTGGAGTCATTACTTGTACGCGATTCGCTTCGTTTTAAATGAATTCTGCAGTTTGCATTCTGCACCAAGCCACAAATTGCAGAATAGGTAAATGCGAGTAAAATACTTGTAGCTGTATCTTTTACCTGCATCTACTCTTCAGTCTTCATATTCACATAACCGTATTGCGACGAGTGAAAAGGATTTAACTACAACTTGGAAAATATATCACGTGATGAAGTCTGGATAGTACTGTGGAAAATATAGAAAAATGTCCGTCATGGTCGTCGTTTACATTAGCATACAGAGCACCTCCTGAGACTCCATTGTGCTAAAAGGTCTATGTGAGAAATGTTCCAACATCTAACCCATAAGGCGAGCCATGGAACTGGAAAAAAAGCATCATGGGTCTGAAATTCATAATTTTTTGCTGCTATCAAGCAAGCATCTCGAGTATGTTTGCTGACCTCACGAGTTCGTTTTAGATGTAATTTAACAAAAATAAAAAAATTAACGGGAAATTCTAAAGGTACTTACCTAGTTGAGATCGACTCAAAATTTCGGAAAATGTTGAATAGGATATCGAAATGTAGGTTTTTTAACCTCTGAAATCCTATTTCTCAGGTAATTTTAGGTTGTAATAGCAATAGGGTTCCAGCGAGATGAGTGAAAGTGGAGCATCAAAAATCGAAATTTTTCGACATTATGGGACAAGGTTATCAAAATCCAAGTTGTTTTACCTTTCGTGCTTTTGATGTTATTAAATGGAAGCCCAAGGGGATATGGCTCAATTTCAAATGATGGTCAGAATTTCCTCAGAAATGGATTTCATATGTGGAGAACACGCCTTTTGAAGAAAAATTGAAAAGTTTCCAAAATTTTGAGTGAAGCCCTCCTCCTTCATGAGATGCATTTTACGTTTTTGATGAAATGATATCCAGAATAGATTTGAGGGGTCTAAAAACGTCGATATTGATATCTCGCATCCGTGATAATGTTGAAAATGGTCGATTTTTGGTTCCCCATTTGCGGGAACTTTTTGGGGTTTAGCCAAAAATTATTTCAGAAATGGATTTCAGAGGTCAAGAAACATGAACTTGAAAAACCAATTCAACGTTCTCCAGCATTTTGAGTCGAGCATCCCTCTCCTTTATTTGAGCGCTGTTTTAGCATGGGATATGCTTTTGCGATGACCAAACCTGCAAAAAAAATGTTACGAAGTTCCGTGATGCTTACTTTTAGGTATATTGTTAAACTTTTTTGGACTTGAAAATTTTTTAGATTTCCACCGACTTTTTAGGCTTTGAAAATTTTAGAAATCAGGGTAACTATCCGACATTTTGCGAGGCATATTTTTTGGTACAGAAAATTTCAGAGATCACGCTGATTTTCACACATTTTGTCAGACTTTTTTGAACTTGAAAAATTTTCTAGAATTCGAATGAATTTTTGGACTTGTTACTCAACGTTGACTTTTAGACATCTTGTGCGACTTCTTTGGAATTGAAAAAATTTTCAAATTTCTATTCATTTTTTTAGATTTAGAAAAGCTTTTTGTCAGGCTATTCTAGATTTTCCGGACTTGAAAAAATTTTCAGTTTTCAAACGATTTTTTGGAGTTAAAAAATTTCAGAAATTAGGATTTTTTGGATTTTGAAAAATTTTATCACGTGTCAATTGATTTTTGAACTTGGAAAAATTTAGGTTGTTTCAAAATTTGATTTTTAGACATTTCACAAGACATGATAGCATTGTGTCCGACTCTTTGAACTGGCATAGTAGAAAAAGTAAAAGCATACCTCATGTTTTATATTATCATGGGTAATATGGAAATATAAATGATCAGGGGTTCAACAATCTGAACATTTTTGTCAATTTTTAACATTTCTTCACCATTTTACGTACAAGTTGTATGATTTTTTTTATTTATTAGCTCGAAAATCATGAAAAAAAGTCACTTTAAGTAACTTTTGGAGAAAATAGTAACAAAGTTAGAAACGATGAAAACAGTAACCTAGTTACTTGAAAAGTTGCCGAAATATTTCCCAACAGTAGAACGGCATAAACTTGAAAAAGTTTTTTCAACGTTGATTAATGGTGAAACAAAATTAGTAGGTATCGAATATAATCATTGATATTTTGGAAAAGTAGACTTTACGGTTTTTAAAAATGTGTTAATCATCCGAAATGGTGAAATAATTGTTCAAAAGCAGTCATTTTCGAGATATGACATGATGAAATTACTCCAGGGGTGCCATTTTTTAATTCGTAACGTTACTTTTGATATTTTTGTGCAAATTGTGAGACTGCAGTGCCGATTCATGCGTACATACATACCTACTTACTATCTAGGTGTAATACTCGGAAGGATAGTTTGGTATGGTGCACGTGACATATATTTGTGTACTTGTCTCCGGTATAAATATCGGGATCAGGTACACGAACGCATATGGTTCAACGAATGCACCTACACCACATCACCTTTCGCAGAGCACACAGTACGTCATGTCACCCTGACTTGGGATGTGTAGAGCAGCGTTTGAAGTGAGCATTATGCCGACGCGGATTAATACGATTTAAGCGGCGCTTATTTAAATACGTCGACGTTGAAAAGGACGACGACGACAACTATGACGGCGGCGACGGTGGCGGTGGCGAGTATGAAAGGGACGTGTGAAATTGAAGGGTTACATCGGTAAACAGTAGTAGCACATCGGTCCTTACTGCTTTTCTTCGTTATTTCCTCTTCGCCTCGTATCGACCTTTTCCATAATTAAAACAAGCTCGAAACTGGAATTGGTATTCTCTGTCCTGTTCCGACATATATGTGTATGCATAGCGCGCTGCGTGCAGGCGACGACGACGACAACGACAACCCAAACCCAGAACCCACCACTTTCGGCACCGATATGATATTCGCGGGTACGGCGCCTCGTATACGTATCTACACGTCGATTCGGCAGCGTCGTCGTCAAACATTCTCCTATACATATATTATTCACAACGTATGGCTACGTTTTGCGTTTCTATATGTATGTATGTAGATGTACCTAGCTCCTGCGTCCTTTTTGTTGATGCCGAATTGCCGATTCGGCATTGTAACATGTTACGATTATATGCCAAGCCAAGCCGCCAGAGTGATGCAGTTATTCGCGTGAAAATGGAAAAGACAAGGCTGAATGAGATTCTCGAGTTGAAGCCACGAATTAAGTTGATAATTTTAGCGCTATTCGCGAAATTGAGTTGTCATCCGCGTCGCGTTACGCGCCCTGTTCCCTGCTCCTTATGCTAATAATATTCAGGCTTTAGAACGTCTCTCACATATACGCACCCTCTCGCTATTACGTAACGTAGTCTGCTTGCTATACTATTCTGCTCGAGCATATTTCTCTCTTATGTACACGCCCGACCTCCGGTACATTTCGCATATTTAATAAGACACATAATACGAAACATTTTCCGCGCTCAGATTACATTACTCGGTTCACGAAGCGCCTTTCCTTAATTCATCTCCCTAATGGGAGACCTTTATTGCATATTTTTACGCTATTATCGGTTTATAAGCGTATCCGTATAATCGTTTCAATCCGAGCTCCGCCTTTTGGACGCTTTTGACCCTTTTAGTGCTGGCCCCAAGCTGCAATCGATGTATGCAGAAAATAAACTTGAACGTTGAACCAAAAATTTACCTTTTTGTTACAAAGTATGCCTATTTTTAGCGCATTTTCTTACAGAAAATGATTGTTTAAGGCTAACTAAGTGTCAAATGTCAAATTTGGCAACCCTAGATTATCAACCTAAGGCTATGATGACATGCCAGAATGTGCTGATTCAGTGGGACCGGGATGATTTTAATGAAATCAACATCAGTCAACTGAATAGAAGACGAGGATCATTTTTGTACGGCTCCAAGTTGGGCTGCATGA
Source organism: Pseudococcus longispinus (assembly GCA_900064475.1). Lineage (NCBI taxonomy): Eukaryota > Metazoa > Arthropoda > Insecta > Hemiptera > Pseudococcidae > Pseudococcus > Pseudococcus longispinus. Next base: position 35,541 of record FIZU01033241.1, read on the forward strand.
TGAGTTTGCAGAATTATGCATTGAAATTAAGGGAAATTGCATTATGAGTTGAAATTGATCCAAGATTTAGATTTCATTTAATTCTTGTCGTATAAGAAGGTGTCTGTCCAACAGGTGCTGAAAGTGATGGAAAAGTTCTTTATTTGTAAAGTGATGCTGAGAGGTCTGCACTTTTTATTCAAAATTCATTAAGAAGTCATTTTCTCTCCAATTTATGACATGAAGTGATTGAAATTTTCTTTGATCTCGTTTATTTTGTGTACTGATTTTTTTTAGAGTTTGAGCATTTGTGTCAAAATTGAAATCATTCCTGGTAGGGAAGAGAGGAGAAGGTAAACTTGAGAAAAATTCTGCTTGGGGTCTTACAAAATTCTGAAAAAGTCCCACAAAAGTGAGGCACTTGGAGTTTGATATTTTGTTATACACCATGCATGAGATATCTGGTAGATTCAAGAAGCAAACCAGGCAGATCCCAAAATGCCAATTTAAAATAGGCGTCGAGCCAACAAATTTTCAAAAATGATGGCAATTTTTTTTTAATTTGAAAAAATTTAGAAAATTAGAATAATGATGGATTTTTAGTTAAAAATTTAAATTTTTTTGACCTCTTTTCCGATAATGTCAAATTTGGCACGTTCTGTTTATCAGTCGCCATGAAAACCGTTTTGAGAATTTCATCTCATTTAAATCCGGACCAAAATAAGGGGTGTTGAGATAGAGAGGCCAGCTCCCCCGTTCCCAACAGTCACAATTTTAGTCGAAAAATTTGCAAAAATGCTCACCATTGTTTTAAAACTAAAAATAATCGTGAAAAAGTCAATCTACAGTAATTTTGGAATAATTCCGAATATTTTATTTGTAGATCCAATAAAATTATATATCATTTACGTCATCCCCTTTTTCAACTTATTGTCAAGAATATTTCCGACTATCCCTTCGATGATTCCAAAAGGGTTCGAGCATCTAGCCAGCATTGGTCTCGGTCAAATACGACGGAGGAAAAATAACATACCTTCTCGTCTTCCTGGTGTAGTATGGTACCCTCGCCAATATTTCACGATGATGTATTATATGAAAGGAGGAAAATAAGGATGGAAACACCTACGTGAAGATTTTCCAATCGCCATTTTTAAAATACTCGTAATGGAGGGTGCGGCCAAGCTTGTTTTTACGACAAATGATAACTTACGTAGACCAGATAGTGGTATTTGTATCTCTTAGTATATACGCATATAATATATCCCTGGTTTATATATATTACATACAGTAGGTACTCCATAGCGAGCCCGTTATAACAAAAGAGGGTTTCAACTTTTCACCATATACCACCAGCACCCAGCCAACGTTTCTTTTTTTTTCTTTCTAGTAGTGTGTATAGTTTTTTTTTTCATTTTCATTTATTATGTCGTACGTATCATATGGTATATGTATTTTGGAAAGGAAACGGAAAAATCAAACGTCTCTAAATCAACGTATTTATTTATTATTATAATTTTCAAAACATAAAACCATTTCCTTTTGTCGTTTATTTGGACTGTTAGTTCGGAAAAGAGCGCTTGTAGATGTGGATTTTTATGTACGTCGATTTTTACGTTAGACGCTTTCGTCGCAGCAGCGTCGTATATATCGGAAATGATTAGCATTACAAAAATCATTTCATCTCGCTAACGTTTTCATTTTTAAGTCAAGTTTGATGTATTGGTCTTTTCGTATGTGTATTTGCGCGATTTTCGGATGCAGGCGTATGAATTCTTTCTTGTTTGTCGTTTGTGCAGAGTCGATATGGTTTATTGAATCGTCGTCGTCGGCATATGTATGTATAGTTATGTGGAGGGTGTCCCAACTTCGATTAGGAAGATGTGGGCTGGTGATAAACTCGCCGAAAGAAACTAAAATCTTCGGCATAGAAAATTTTAAACCTCCAGCTCGAAGGTGGACGGAGCTGGGAGTACTCGAAGTAGGGTCACATTTGAAAAAAAACAATTTTTGGCTTTTTTTGGGTAGTGCCACTGGCCTGGTACCGCGGTCACGCCCTAAAAAAGTGCAATTGATTTTTGCAAAAATGATTTTCACAATGAAAAATTGAGAAAATTCTGCCTTATGAAAATTGAAAATTGGCATGACTGCAATGAAAAATTTTCAATTTCTTTAATCGAAATAATTCTAGTTCTGGTTACAATCAGAGAGTAATAATTACTTTTTTTTGTAACTCAAAGTCTCGATTTGTTAGCGATTTGAAACTCCCCCCCCCCCCTCCGTGAAGGGCAAAAATGGTATTTTCGAGGTCCAGGAGGATGACCGAGGTACCAAGCAGGTGACACAACCCAAAAATAGCGAAAAACTGTTTTTTTTTTCAAAAGTGACTCCACTTTGAGCACCTTCAGCTCCGCCCTCCTTCGAGCTAGAGGTCTAAAATTTTCTATGACGCATCTCCTATACTCAGAATGAACCACCCCCTTGGATTTAGTCAAAATCCGAGTTGTTTTTTTTCACTTCACCGTAATACTTATACCTGGCCTATTCTCAAAATGGAAGGGGTTACGATATTTCGAGAATTAGAAATCGTCAACTTTTTCTTTCCTTTTTTCCGAAAAATTTTTCTACCTATCTTATCCAATAAAAAGCGTTGTCGAATCGTTGGCCTCAGAGGGTCAAACAAAATTGCCTATGTATACCTATTCATATGACCTCTTCTAAGAATTGAAGGAGCTATAAAACTGAAAAATTCCAAATTTAACAATTTTACGTTAATTTTGAATTTTATTATTCTTGTGGCTCCTTCCATTTTTGGTTTAGAACATATTAATACATAAGAAATGTAGTTTGTCCTTCCGACAACGAATTCTGCAACTTGGCTAAGATTTTCATCTGAGAAGGCTAAAAATATTTTTAAGAAACATGAACGAAAAATTATAATTTCAAATTTTTGAAAAATCTCAGCTCCTTAAATTTTATGGTAAGGCTGTTTGTATAGATGAAGAGTTATTGGTTTCAGCGAGAATTATGTCAGCCTGTTTTATTCCCAATCGAATGTATATTCGAATTAAAATCGGGGTGCTGCATCGTATAGGTATTCTGCTTTCTTTCACCTTACATCTACTCATTAGAGTTGAAATCTTGGTCGACTGAAAATTTTAATTACCGTAAATCGAACGTCGGTTGCATAAATATAGTTGATTAATTCCGAGAAATGATCTATATGTAGCATGGCTGCGGATAAATAAAATGAAACACAATACGCGGAGTACTTTGTATAAATATACGACGGCTAGCACCCATATGGTTGATAAAACTCGGAGAAATTATCAAACAAATTTAAAAACCGCCTGAATGTATAGTGTGAATGTGAAATACCATAGATATACATACTTACTTAGTCTTTATTTGTATGTAACTATAATTATGCGTATACGGATACATATAGCATACGTATTGGTATGAAAACCGTTTGATTTTTCGGAGCTTTTCTTTATACGTCGTCATTTTTTATTTCTAATTTTATTTATATATTTTTTTCCCTTTTCGCTCGAAGCTCTTTATGCATATGTGTTTATATTAGACAAACAAATAAATAAACAAACGAAATTAAAATATAAAAAAAAAGAAAGAACGAATGATACGTGCAGTGGGAAAAAGTGAGAGAATTATCGAGCATTGTAGGAAAGAGCAGCTGTTCACAAGCCGCCGCGCCGCCGATGTTTATCACTGAAAATCTTCGTACTGTTCTTGCACTTCGGAATTGTTTCAATTATGCTAGGGCCAGGGTGTCGGATAGCCGCTGGACAGGTCTCAGGTCGGCCAATCGGCCGCCTTGATAAATTATATACGTTATTAGGCATTTATGCACACATTTGTACAATTTCACTGACGTGATGTTTTACAATCGAGTTCGTAGATTAAGTACGTTTACCATTTACCGTAGATCGAGTTATATTACCACTCGTCGGGTATCGTTACGCTGGAAAACAATTATAGAATTTAGGTAGAAGATAGAACGTATTCCAGGAATAGTTTAACTTGTATTTTGGAAGCGGTTTTATTTTTTTGCTTGTGGTCTCGAATTTTGTACTTATGTATGCAAGACTGCAAGTACAAGATTCGAAGAGAAAATCGGGTACATGCGTGATAATCTACATAATATCATAATGTATTTAAGACATTGTAAGGTTTATTATTTTAAAATGTGACGATTGTCGTTCATCGATTCGTTTGTTCGTTCGTTCGCGCGCTCGTCCATCCGTCGCGAGTAGGTATTAATAGCTTACGTATAATCAAACGGAATCGTTTATTTGACGCAGTGCAAACTGGCGAAATACGAAATACCGATGAAATTCAACGGCGCGGAAAATCGTCGGCCATCTATGCTCAAAACCTTTTCAACCTCGGCGATGCTTTATCCGTTTGTATACGCGTTTGTGATACGTACATGTGGCGCACGTTGCCTATACCAACGCCGAACGAGCAGCTTTTATAATTGACGATACCTACATATTATACCTACTTGCGTGTACACGTATTGATATGGGCCGTGGGATACGTATAAATCTACAGAGAATATGCTAATATACTTATTCGTCTTTCTTCGACCGCGACGTCCATTTGTCGAGCCATACGGTTTTCAAAATCAAAAGCATCATTTTTATTCCGAAAATTGGATTGGAGAGGGTGAAAAGAAGTTCTAATTTGAGGTCAAAACAAAGCATTAAGAAGCCGGCGAGGTCGATGACTTCACCTTGAGCCAGAAAAGAACCGAAATTTACACCATTTGGAAAGGAGGGCGGAAAAGGCTAAAATTTAAACATTTTCGAGAATGAAAAATTTCCTAAAGAGCATGGCCAGGTAAAAATGGCGAATTGGGCCTTGACTGGAATTTTGAAAATGATTAGTGGAAGTTGTTCCTGTAGATCTGAAAAGTCAGTGTTGGAAATTTTAGCTCCCTACTTCACTTCTGTCCCTTTCACTGACGCCAGATGTGTTTTTTAAATGGAAATTTTTATCGTTATTTCGTGTAGGTACTCTGGAAGTGCAAAAAAACGAATTGTTTCACTTAAAATGGTCATTTTTGGTCGAAAAATATTTTCCAACGTATAAATATCTATGTCAGCAACCTGAGCTTAGACCAAAAGACACCCCACTCCCATTAAAAATGGTAAAATACCCCGTCCTCAGATTTTGGAATAAATCTGAGATATTGTTTGGTACCAGTCAGACAGCTTTTTACCTATGTCTGACTTTTAAAAATTTTGTCGGATTTTTTGAATTTGGAAATATTTTCAGATTTCTACTGATTTTTTGTATCTACTTGGAATTGAATTTTCTAAAATTTTTCAAAAAAAATCTATCACTAAATTCACTCGCGAAAATCCGTTATGATGACTTTCAGATACTCGTATTTTGTCCGACTTTGTTGGACTTGGAAAATTGACTTTTTGAACTTCGCATTTCATACAGTCGAACAATTTTTTTTTCAGTTTCTGTTCTCGTTTTGTTCTAAAAGCTTTTCATTTCGTTTTTGTGGTTTTCGTTATTAAAAAAGTGGAAAACGTTTTTGTAAGTTTTTTTCAACTTTCGATGTATAATTTCAATTCAAAACACATGTCTGAACTTTCTTAAGGAATGTTATTCTTTAATTTTTTATATTTTATTTCGTTCTGATTCCATTCTCACCTTGGTTTATTTTATTTTGTTCTGTCCTTGAATATAGTTGAACCGTTCTTTATTTGCATCGAGCGTTTTTTACGAATACACATTTTCATCGTCCATTTCCTGATGAGTTATTAGATTTGAAATAAGAACATTTTTCGACTTTTCAAAATTTTTTGTAATTAGATGATCGATATTTTTTTGTTCCTCCTCCCCCCTCTCCCCGAAAACCCCTTCAGACTGTATGTCACTGTTGAATATCTTTTTTTGATGTTTCTTACGTATTTTTCATATGTTGTTCCACAATTTTAACAATTTTGTGCTTTTTGTACTTCTGTTACAGCCGATCGAGTCGAATTGGAGTTTGCCCTACGCCGCCGAAGTAATTGGGATACAACACCGCGACATTCTTTTGATTTTTTTGCATTCGCTGGTCTACACCTGTTGCCAACATACAAATGTACGCCACATTGCAGTTCATCAGGCATACCTGAACGTACCTGTACCTCACACAGAAACCGACGGATTCAGAGCTTCGCGTTGCATGGGTAAGTTCTCATGTACAAATATTTACCTAGTTCGTAGGCCTGTACTATAGTTTGTTGAAGAATTTACTTATTTTTACTCGCTCATCTCAATTATCGACTCGCAGATTGGTGTGAGAATGTGCAATGTGAGCTACGTATAATGTTGCAAAAAAATTATCGATAAATATTATTAGAGTTATACGAGTGCGCGTGCACGAAGGAGGATGCATCATTTAGATGATAAAAGGCACACGAATGTCAACAAATTACTAAATACGTTAAGGCATGACGATGTAGAGGCGCGGATGAGTCGTCGATATGATGACTGGCGCAGTATTGCTGTTTATTATAATCGTACACATACGATATGTGTACTTATGTACATACTATACGCATAGAGGCGACACGAGATGAGTTCGATGATTAATTCCCCTCGGCCAAGTGTACTTATATTACTCGTGTCCGTACAAGGGTGCTATAAACTATAATAATGTGATATACATAATATGTCAGTAACGCGACTTTGAATCGTATAACACACTGTATAATTCGCCTTTTTCCCCTTGCCCATTTCCCAACCCCAAGTCACAGTGGCAGTATATACTGTAAGAGTGTACGTACAATGTACATGTACTACTTGTAACGCATCCGACACAATAGCGACGTGGCGTGGCGTGGTGTGGCGCGACGCGAAGGCAAACGGTTCCACGAGATAAGGGGTGGCTGACCTCGATCCGCCAATCTACGCATATTTTTTCCATCCACCAGAATTGACTCGATTATTTGACACTTCTCGTGTATAAGTTGTAGTTTTGAAAACGATTTCGCTTCGCCCCCTCCCCCTGCCGACATACCGTCTTGTATTCATCCGCTCTCCTCGTCTTCGATAAGAAATAACTCGCATCTCGGAGCACAGGCAGGAGAAGAAAATAATGAAATACGACGAATAAAAACCTCTCGGGATATTATAACTGCACTACGGAGCTACCCTTTAACCTGTTTATATTATTTAGTTAAGTGACAATCGAAGGGGTGGAATAATAGCATCGAATAAAACTAATAAATAAAACGTCTTTTTTTTTGTTTTGTTTTCGAGCTGTTTTTTTCATAAATTTTATTTTATCGAAATTGTCGCGTAGCGCAGTTTCCGTTTTCAAAATGAATGTGAAATATTGCAGCGAATGAATGGAAACGGTAAGAGTAGGTGGGCTAATTGAATGTTCTTACTATTAGTATCGAATGCAGAGTCCTCGGGAGTTTTATAAGCATTTTCAGGGAGCTCCGTATCAGGTGCCTGCGATTCTGAAGGGATGAATGAATGGTACATAAATGGATCTCGGGTGTAAGTTAATGGGGTGATTGAGATACAAGTTAGGTATCATTTTATACTCCTACGTGGCCTGGGTAATTATCAGAGTAATTCTGAAGTATGAGCATGTAATATGCATTTATGATGTTAAAAATTTGTAGAAATATGTACTTTACAAGCTTAAAGATGCAAAATGTGTAAGAGTTTTTGACAAGAATAACATAGGTAGTAACACCAGAACAGGGTGTCTAACAGGTCATGAAAGTCATGTATTTTGAATTTTTGAACTTTTTATTGGGTAACATGTAGATTGTGTTAAAATCAATTTGATTTTTTTTCGTGTTTTTTAAAAAAATGTTTTCTTTGAATTTTTTTTCTCGGGCATAATGGCTGTCTAACAGGTGCTGAAGGTGCTAAAAAAGTCCTAAATTTCACAAAATGGTACCGAAAGTCGAAAAAGCGATGAATTTGACTTTCGTTGAAGTTCGTTAACAATTCATTTTTTTCAATTAGTTATTTTGAAGAAATGTCAGCTTTTGACTGTCTTTTTCTTTATTTTGATTTCTACGGACCTCGATGCTTAGTGACACATTTTCTGGTACACGTCAAAAAAATGTTTAAAACAAGACAAAATTTTGATTTTTTCTGTCTAAAATTGAAAAAAAATACTAAAAAACTAAAATGTGGAAAAATGGCATAAAAAGTTTCAAAAATGATAGAAAAGTTGAAAAAAATGCCAAATAATGTTTTAAAAATTACAAAATTTTGATTTTTTCTGTCCGAAATTTGAAAAAAAATATCAAAGAAAAAAACAAAAATGTTTTAAAAATGATAAAACAGCTGAAAAAATGCTTAAAAAATTGAAAAAAAAAACCACCGTCATTTTCCATACTACCCACGAAACTATAGAACATAGGATATGCTTTTGCTGATTGAAAATTTTTTACAGTCCGAAAAAGTTTCACAAATATTCCTCAAAGTCAGTGGAAATTTAATATTTTTTTAAGTCCAAAAAAGTCTGACAAAATGTCTAAAAGTCAGCATTATCTCTAAAATTTTTCCAAACACTCTGTAAATAGGATGTTACTCGGAATCTGAACGAAAAAATTGAAAAAAATTCGATGGTAAAAGGTCATGGAAAATCCATAGATTTTCAAAAAAAAATCCAGTTAGTCACCTTGTAGAATCGTCGAAAATTATTTTATACTGTTCCTTTAAATTTTATTAGAATTACCTCAATTCTTAGCGAAAAGGTTTTGTAGTGGGCGCCTACTTAAAAAAATCGTTTTTGTCATTTTTGTTCAAAAACAACCAATGAAAGAAAATTTTACCAAAAATATTCAAAATATGCAACAAAAAAAAGGTGTCAAAACGAAGTCGAAGTATTACGAAAATTCCCTTTAAAACATGCAAAATATGCATTTACAGCTCAAAATATGCTGAATATTTGTAATCAAATGGGCCTCATTTTAAAGGAAATTTTATGAATCGCAAAGAGACGACTAGGTACATGATATCCCCAAATCCACATCCAATTATCTTCAATATGAAAAAATATGACATTTCATAAAAATCCGTGCTCTAATAATTGTATTCATCGAAGAAGGTCTAAATCAATGTATCAGTTGTCATAATTTTTTGAATCGTCCACTTTTTTCTCTCCACCAAAAACGAACCTTTTACAGTTTGAAAATTTTAAATTAATTTTTCAAATTATAGATTGAATTTTAGGACGTGGTAGAGGAATAAGATTGGGTTATGCATAGGTATTTATGGTAAGAAAAATTCTAAAAAATACAATGATAGCTCACATTATTTATGCCATTTAAAAGTTCAAGGCGAGAGCCGTAGGCGTAAAAATATGTCAACATCGAACGTGTGGCTCAATATCGTAGCCCATCCTTGGCAAACGTTACTAAAACCCAAATTTAATCAAAAACTTCTTCGCCAAATTATTTTTTCCGAAATAATTGACTAGATGGGTAATTGTGGTATACGAGTACAGAGCCGGTGTGAAGCGAAATTTCAAGCTCTCAGTCATTTTTCGTTCGGAAATTCGGAGAAACTTTGGAAAATTGGGCAAACTCTTAGAAAAGTGAACAAAATTTTAATAATGTGGCAAAATTTTGAGAAATTACAATGGTAAGAATCTGAAAAACCCTAAATTCGGCGACAACATTCGTATACTTTTATATTACATTTTATTGTTCTTATTGGCTCGAGTAAAAATATTTTAAACAATAGGAGCCTTAATTATCTTTCGTGATCGTGTTTGTTTCAATTTACCTCCTCTCTCCACCTCAGCAAGCCACACGAAACTCAATTCAACACCCAACAGTGATATTATAGGCCTATAACATAAGTAGTCCAAAAATAAATCAGCAAAAAAGTACACCTACGTGTAGCAATAATGAATAAATAGGTAGGTCGGTAGATAGGTATTAGGTACCAATATCGACTATATCGAAAGAGATTCGAAATATTGTGAAAAGAGAATAAGGCGTTGTCGTCGTAATCGCAGTCGAATACTGATGCTGCGGGTGGCCCGGTGTCCCCCTATTTTAATATCTTCTTTCGAAAACTTGTTTGTTTCGTAATTGCGAGAGAGGAAAACTGGAGTTTTGTTTTATTGCGAATTTAACAAATTGGATCGCCAGCAAGTTTCGTCAATATTACGAGAAACGACTCTTCATTGCGTCCCCGCGTCGACTCCTCCCCGAATCAAGCAACCATCGTTTTTCGTTTTCCCGAGATGTCGCAAAGTTAATCGTTTGCCAAATCCGGTGACAGATAAATGAATTTGAAAGTTACACGCGAATTTAACCCCGCTCCAGACGCTCGCTCGTCGATAGAATTTAATATTGGGCGACGGTATAAAGCCATCGATAATAATATTACCTGTCAAACTGTCCGCCCCCTTCTCTTTCCCCCCTTTTTATCGTTGCTGCGTCTCGTTAATATATGTTGTGTTTTTGTTTTCCTTTATCATTTTCTTCTTCTGTTATACCATACTATATTGGTTTTTGTCAAAGGACATTAAACGAGCAAACAACGACACAACAAAAACAAATCCGCAGCCGAGGCAACAACATAACCTATCTGCTACGTCGACCTAATACCTATATATACGTCGAGCTATTCTAATCGTGTAGAAAAAACGTAAAGAGAGAGGCGGAGAGAAAAAGAAAAACGAATTTTAAAAAGCCAAGAAAAACTTTATTAAACGATAACTATTGGAAATTTAATCTCGTTTCTTCATTAGCATTTTTATTGTAAACTCACCTTATGCGTGGATGTTTCTTGCACGATAATAATGACTAGACATTTCGGGCTATTTATATAGATAGAAAAAAAAATTAGAAAATGAGTGAATCGTCGATGATGAAATTCTTTAAACTAGGAGCGTTTTGAAAAAGGAAAAATTAGTCGTGGCAGGTTTGCCATGTTTCATAATAAAAACACTTGTCTCGATACCCAGATCCAATGATGGGCTCGAGAGTCCAATTCTTGTATAATCACTTCCATACCGTATCACTTATGTATTAATTTCGCATATCACTTATTCGTTGGTGTCTTAATCCGTAAAGTAATTTCAAATAATATGTACGTAACAAAACAATAATTGTAATATTCGAAGAGTTGACGAGGCGTAACAGATCGTTCTATAAAAAGTACATGCTTGATAATAATTTCAAAAAAAGCCCAGGACGAACGAAAAAAAGGGGAAGGGACGAAGAGGAGAGAAAAAGCCAGAAAAAAAGGGCAAGAGGGTTCATTTTAACGCTTCGAGGCTTATCATAACAAAGTATTAAGAAGCTGCTACTTTTCGTTTTCATTTTAGCTTTTAGCGACAAATCATCTGGAATACGAAGAGCAGCTGTTTTTTCCAATTTAATCTAAGCTTAATTTACATTCTGAAACTAATCGAATTTTTCCACACACCCTTTCGTTATTTTATTTTTAATGATAATTGATTAAATTATTAAGTGACGCGATGAAAATGGCACTGACAGGCGGACAGGTTTATTCGAAGGTAATATGTATTTATGTACGTAGGTATTACGAGTACTAGGGTATATCTATTTTTGAAAATTTTGACCTTTTCACAGTAGTAGTTTTAAAAAACATCGCCTCGATGAAAAATGAAGCGAAAATTTTGTAAATTTACATAGCAAATATGGTCGTAGAAAAATATATCAATCAGCAATGGGTATCGATAACAGAGTCCTTTTTTTGTCCTCTCCAAAGTGCTCGGATACTCGAGTCAGGTACTTATTTGTTTGGTTTTCTTTCCCCTCCGTTGTTATATCATGTAACTGCTACCGAAAGTGAGTAGAGTATGTCGTCGATTGCGTCTGGGTCTACATGAGTATAGATCATTATTTCGTAATAGGTATACTGATCAAATAATAGAAACGTTTGACCGGTCAAGCGTTATACATTTTCCCCAGAGACTCTGTACCTTACAATAAAGTAACGAGTTTTTGCAAACCTTAGGGCACGGGCACTTTGATTAATCTTTACCGAAATGGATAACATCGCGTAAAGAATGAATTTCAACCGATCGCCGACCCGACTCAACTTGTCGTAAAGCAACGTAAACACACGAATGGGTTATTCACAAATTTTCATTCGTTGTGTAAACTTCATTGATAATACGATTGTCACGATGCGCGAGTAAATTTGAACGTTTTTTTGTATAAAGTTTCCAGAAATGTCGGCTTTCTCAAATAAAGTCAATTTTCGAGTAAATTTGAATTTTTTGGAAATTTCGTGCCTCTTTAATCAAAGGCTGAAGTCCTATGTATGGTACCTTTCGTCTGTATGGAATTTGTCTCATCTTGTATATCTATATTCTATGGCATTCGAGATACAAATAAATCTAACATCTCAGTAAGCAAAAGGAGCCAAGACGAAAAGTAACACATAGGTACCTCTAACCGAGACTGTGCATAAAGTCGACTGGAGAGGAAAAAAAAATCAGGCACGGACTTCATTCAGCGTCCCACCAGGGATTGCACAGACGCTGCGAATGTGATATTCATCGTTTGTCGTTTTTCTTTTTCGTTTGCTTTTTTTCCTTCTTATGGTTGTGTTCACCTTCCTCATGTGCCGGCTGCGACGGCCCGATTGCTTAACTTTGCTAGATAAGTTTCTTTCATATTCCCTTTTTATTTTCAACGATTCGAGTAGAATTTTTCCAATTTCCCTAAAGATTTGTAAATCGATCGTTACTTGATTTATAGATGAAATGGCTCACACCAACGTATTTTTCGTCCATTATTTATGTTTCATCTATATTACTCCGTTACTTTTTTTTTTAATTTAGTGCTTTTTTCCCTCTTCCTGTTTTTTTCCCTTAGTTATTCGGTTATTGTTTCCGAGCAGTTATTTATTCGTATATTTATTCGTTATTTCGGGATGTGTCAAGGTCAGAAAGTAGATATCGTGTTTATTAGCTTAATTCTTCATTTGCGCGAGAGAGTAATTCGAGGAGATTTGGATCGGTTTCGGATGAGATAAAATTCTCGTGCTGACGAGAATATTTATATCGAGTTATATGAATCAGATTTTTCGTTGAAAGACCTACAAAATAAGGGCACGAAGATCGCTCAATACATGATGAAGATCATAACCAAGATATTTTGTCATCCACCTGCTTCGTAATTACACATGCAAGGATTTTTTTATTCGAGTCAAATAAAGTTTGTGAACAGAGCACTCAGGGCATGAAAATTGAGTGAAGGTTTTGAAGCGATTTATGCACAAGAAAAGTAAAAAAAAAACATGATTTAGGAGAACAATTAAAAAAAAAAATTATGAAAATTTTTGGTTGTCCGAGCGAAGCAAGGGAAAAATTTTTTGCCTAAATTTCGTTCAGAAAGGAAAAATTTACTCTAATTTTCAGGCATTCAAAAATATAAAAAAATGCGATTAAAAAATATGTAGATGATAGGTCTTAAAAAAAAAAAATTGCCAATTCATCCAGGTAGGGTAAATGGGAGAAACGGTTTAAAAAAAAGTGAAAAAAAAAATGATTTGGGAAAGAATTTCAAAAAACATAAGAAAAGGATAGAAGTTTATAGAAATTTTTTCGTTTCGTTCGGAAAGCCAAAAACTGACCATTTTTGAGCATTCAATGATACCAAAATAGTGAAATTAAAAAAAACATGATTTCGGGAAGAATTTCATGGAACATAGGGAAAGCTTCGAAGCTTTTGATGAAATTTTTTTTTTTTAATTCGTTCAGAAAGCAAAAATTGACCCGTCTTGGGTACTTGATAGAAAAAAAATTACAAAATTCGGCAAAGTTTTTAATTTCAACACTCAAAACATCAAATTTCAAATGTTTAAAATAACCTTAATGCCGATATTCAAATTTTTCGGCAAACCCTTATTAATAATTTTATTCAAATTATACATTTGCCGATTTTTCAAGTCAGGTTTTTTGGAAATATAAAATAATCGGCAAATTTTTCAGGAACAGTTCGACTAATTTTCTTAATTGGACGAGTTTTTCAAACTTTGGTCAATTTTTAAAATTTGTCGGCAACATTTTGCCGATTTTTCAAAATTTTCGGCAATATCTCACTGAAAGTACCAGATATGCAAAATTTTTGACGGATTTCTGCTTGGGGGCGTTTTGCCCCCCCCCCCCCTCCCTCCCAAACGCCATCAAAAACCTAAATCTCGATATCCATACATAAAGTCGTGATGTATGAAATTTTTCGAAATTTTTCAAGTTCAAAAACTCATTTGAATTCTGAATCCAAGCTCAAAAAAGTCAGACAAAATTCATAAAAGTTATCGTAACGGATTTTTAGCTTAGGATATGCTTTTGCTATGGGGAGTGATCTCGTAGAAAATTCCGTGACGAAATTCCGTAACGAAATTCCGTGACGAAATTCCGTAACGAAATTCCATGGCGAAATTCCGTTACGAAAAATCGTCACGAATTGTGTAACGCTGACTTTTAGACATAATGTCAGACTTTTTTGGACTTGAAAAAATTTTCAGATTTCCGTTGATTTTTAAACATTATACCCAACTTCTTTGAAATTAGAAAATTTTTCAGATTTTCATTGACTTTTAAACATTATGTCATAGTTTTTTGGAATTGGAAAAAAAATTTTAAATCAGCAAAAGCA
>FIZU01033250.1:0-11977 GCA_900064475.1 Pseudococcus longispinus
TGATAAAAATAAAAATAAAAAATGTGTGTTATTTCTTGGTACAATACCCGTCTTTCACCACCTATTGCGTTTTTTAATTCGAAACTTTGGTTTATCAGCCCACCCTAAAATACATAAGTCGAATTTTTGGGAAATACATTTCAATATCAACGTTATCGACTAGAAAAATATTGATGACATGTAAGTACATATTTATTAGAAAATAGTGCAATGATTCATATCGATTAAAAATGCATTCTCTTTGCACCAAGTCCGAATGTACGATTTATACGTCGTGAGAGATTTATCGTCGGCTTTTCCGTCACTCCATTTCTCGTGGGGATGTTCGCCCTCCGAATCGACGGTCTTATAATACAGATACGTTTTCGTTCCGAAATCCCAACTTTGAACCGTATATCCGTCCGACATTCGAGTCATATTGATTCTGACCGTTGTTCCAAATACCCAATTTTGATTAACATTCGACTCTTTGGTTTTCAGTATACTTACCATAAGCGAATTTTTGATCCAGTTTAAGTTTATATCACCTTCTTTGTTTCTTCGGTAACGTAATTTGAACGTATCTTCATTCCAGTTTTTATTTATTGCTTTGGTATTTTGAAATTTTTTTCTGTCAAATTTGGAAGGGAGTTTGAAACGATCTGGGACGTAGACGAAATCTCTCAAGCCGACTTGGTCATCGATTGTAGCCGGAGACATGCACATTTTCCAAAACGAGAGTTTTTCTCCGACCCAATCTACAATTTTTTCAAAGGTGGATTTTTCCACTTTTTCCAGTAGTTTGTTGATGATTGTTCTGGAAAGTATTTCGGCCACGTCTTCGACGCTTTCGTTATTTTTAATGGCCTTGTCGTCATTGCTACCCTTGTCTTCGCTGGCATCTTTTCCATTTACAGCGGATTGTTGTTTTTCATTCTCGCTTAAATATTTATTGAGGATATGGGTCATAGATTCATTCTGGACGCGACGAATCTCTGATACGAGTTGTTTGAAATTTTTCTCGTCTTCTTTGAAATCATTCAGAGCGTTGATTAAAGTTGGTTCCAATTCGATTTCAGATAATTGCCTGAAATCATTGGAGTTCAGCTCATTGGATAGTATATTATCGACATACTTTTTGAAAGCGTTCGAACCCTTTGGACTGAATTTAGGATTCATTTTGGCGGCGGGGCAGGTATCGATAACCTGAATTTGATCGTAGAGAGGTTCTGGCAAGTGCTTCTTCAGGTTTTCTTTAATTTGTGAGCCCGTTTCAAATGGTTCGGCAAGTATTGCGTAAACGGTACGGGAAAGTTTACCGTCATGATTAATGCTATTTAGAACATCCTCCGGAGAATGAAATCTCTCCTTCCATAAACCGTCCAAAGTGGGATTTTCTGCGTAGGTACAATCGCAGACGTTGTTCGTATCGCAAGCTCCGCCACCCAATTTTCCATATGCGTTGGTCATAGCGTAACAATCGATGTCGCAGCCTATGTGTTTGAAAAGCAAGCAGTTGAGTGTGAAAGAAGGGTATTCTGCGAAAAGAAAATATCTCAATAGGATATGAAATGCGATACATCATATAGTGAGTTAGGCAAGAGTAGATATGTTTCGAATATGGGTACCTGGTCTGGGTGGAAATTCGCTCCATTCGTCTTCTTCGGCCACATTATTGTCATTGGATTGCTCATCTATTGACGCTACAGCCAATTTCAAGATGGCGTATGTTAAAAGCACGATCAACGAAAATGATGATTTCATCATG
Source organism: Pseudococcus longispinus (assembly GCA_900064475.1). NCBI lineage: Eukaryota > Metazoa > Arthropoda > Insecta > Hemiptera > Pseudococcidae > Pseudococcus > Pseudococcus longispinus. The sequence goes on from FIZU01033250.1 coordinate 1,748, forward strand.
TCGATGGATTTTCGCTTGAACTTAAAAAACATAGAATTGGCAAAATGATCACATGAGATTTTTTTGAATTTTTTTTCGCTTTCGAGTCGTTTATAGAAAGAGTTAATACAGTTTTCTCAATGTCTGTAGTCAGTTTTTTGATTTTTTTTTGTTGGAACAATTTTTGTCAATTACAATTTATAATGATTTGTTAAAAATCAATGCTCTTGAGTAAACAGAAAATTTTGAAAGCTGAATTTCTGGATTATGTGCTGTCAAATTTTAGGGAATGGCGCGAAAAATCACCATTTTTGGAGTTGTGATAAGTAGGTACATATCAGAAGAACGTGGCAAAAATTTGAGCCTCAGACTTGACCCTCAAGCTCCATTCATCTGTTTTGTTGAAAAGTTAGGTTTTCTCACAGAATGGATGATGCACTTGAGGATTAAAAATGAAAGCTCGAAATCTCACCACATTCTTTTAACGTAATTTCAATTGCCCTTCTCCAACTTTGCCCAAAAAAAGGTGATTTTAGGTTAACCATATTACACTTACCTCTAGAAAAAAGACCAAAAAAAAAAGGAGCAAACACAAACCTTTTCGTTTTGAAAACTATACACGCGAAATATTCTACATTACGAAATTTTCGGAGCATTTTGGATGATTCTATGCACAAAAGGATTGCACTTGACGCAGTTGGTGTCGTTCATTTAGCAAAGCATCACTCGCACTCGTTAATCATCGAAAGATGTCAACTTGACTAACCGTTGATTGGCACCTCGTATATTTTTCCGTCAGCAGTTCTCAGCGTGTTGGTGCTTCTTTCAAAAATATCGCTCATTCACTTAGTTGTAAATTGTAGTCCGTAATGGAGGTTACCTTGTCAGTATGTTTGAATTACAGTCCGTAAAAATTTTAAAAATGATGCAATATTTGCGAAAATTTTAAATTTATGTATAATTTTTGAAAATTGCAGGTAACAGTATTCATGGCAGATATTTGTATTTATGGAATTGAGTGAGCGAGTATTTGGCCTATTGTTATATCTGAAATATTTCAGTGTTCAAATTGCTAAATTTTAATTAATCTTTGATCCGATTGGTGTTTATCGTTTGATTAAATTCTACGCTGGATCTGATAGTTTTTTGTATCGTACCATCGATTGTTCTCGTTTTATTCTCATTTTTCGTCCTTTTCAATTTCATGTTCTTTAAAATTTTACGTTTTTTCTTGTTTTTGGTTCTTGATTGTTTTCGCATCAGTGTCTTATTGGGGGATACTTTTAGGTCTATAATTTTTTTCAGCCATTTAGAGTTTGAAATCGTATGCACTTTTTTGCGATAACTTCTAAAAAGCACTCCAAAAAAGTTGATTGAGTTGCATGAGGTTACAGTAATGAAAAACAGTTTGTACAAGATGTAGACATGCTGCTCCCAGTTACTAACATGACACTTCGTGAAATTTTTTCAGTTTGTTTTACTATAAGTGGGATTTGGAAACCATGTGGTGAGGAAAAAGAAGCCATATATGAGTGATGTAAGGAGGTGACGTCTCAATTTTGTAGGATCTTTTCACCTACAATGAATTAGGCATCCATTTGTAATGGAGAGTCTTATTTAGTGAACATTCATTATCATGTATTTTTTTTTGTAAGAAATTTCTGTTCCTGTGAATAAATCGATGAAGATTCCATTTATTTTGAGCTTAAGCACAGAGTCGCCGTTGAAATTTTTTGAAGTGATGAAGGGAATATGTATGATATTGGTTTGATTTTGAATTGTATCCAAGTACAATTATTATAATTAAGTATGTATGATGAAGCTATAGTGTTGAACATATTTTTTATTATATTATGACAGCACTATCTCTTGGTAGTCAAATGTTAGAGAATATTACAGATTACCCATAATTCACATATCAAGGTCGTGATTTATAAACGACGCAATACCCTCCTCTCAATAAGAAATCGTTATCTCTGCACCAAGCATCGATGAATCGTTGGTATGTCTTCAGCATTTTCTTATTGGTCTTACCGCCGCTCCAGTTAGAATTTACATAACCACCGGAGCTTTTTGAATATCGATAACTGGTATTACCAAAATTCCAATTTTCATTGATGTCTCCTCCTGCGCTTTTGGATATTCTGATGCTAACCTTTCCGAATTTCCAGTTTTGATTAACATCTCCTCCGGCACTCTTTTGTAGCCTTGCTTCATCCGCACCCTTGATCCAGACCAGATTTATATCGCCTCCCCAGTTTTTTTGGTATCGTAAGCTGTACCCTTTTCCGGTCAAGTTCTGATTTATTTGACCTGATTTCTTGATTGCACTTTTGTCGAAATTTTTCAGCACAAAACGGTCTTTTTTCAATGTGACTTCTGAGGAATCTGCATCATCATCATCGTCGTCGTCTTTGGATTTCTTGCTTTTCGTTTTTTTAACGGGTTTCTTGGCGGGTGATTTTTTTTTGGTGACTGGTTTCTTTTTATTGGCTTTTTTGACCAGTTCGTCGGTAACGTATGCGGCGATTGTATCGGCGACGCTGGATTCGTTTTTGTCTTCGGCGGATTCTTTGAGTTTGTTTTTCTTCACGTATTCGGCCAAGATGTCGGCCAACGATTTATTACGGGTGCGACGAATGTCCGAAACTAGTTCGTCGAATGCTTCGTTTTCTTGTTCTTTCGATTCTTTTTTGGCGTTTTTGAGCGCCTCGAGTAAAAGTGGTTTGTATTTCAAGGTGGATAGTTTTTTAGTGTCGGGGGTTTTCAAGGTGTTGGGGAGTCTTTCGGTGACGTATTTTTTGATGGCGGCTGAGTCGAGTTTGCCGTTTTTCTTCATTTTAGCAGCCTTGCTGTCGTCGTTTAGCTTTAGATTTTTGTACTGGTCTTTGGATAAGACTGATTCCAATTTGTCTTTGGCTTCTTGGGCGGTTTGGAATGGCTCGTAGAGAATATCGCGGACTTGTTCGGAGATTTTTTTATCTTTTTTGATCTCCTTTAGAATATCTTTCGAGTCGAATTTCGCGTTCCATAACGACTCCAGTGAGTCTTGTTTTCGGGTTACGGCGCAGTCGCAGATGTTATCTTCGCCATCGCAGGTACCAGTCGCTTTGTACCCGAAAGCCGAACCCATCACGGAGCATTCGCTATTGCAGCCCGTGTCATCAAATAGCAGACAGCTCAGTGATGGATAGAGATCTTCTTCTTTGTCTGATTCATCTTCGTTGTCGCTCGAATCTGAAAATTTGTTGCAATATGGGTTTTAATAGGTTTTTTTTTGTGATAGATGAGGCGTGAAGTTACCTTCGGCATCTGAAGCGTCGCTCGAGTCATCTTCATCTTCCGAGTCTGATTTATCAGCCTTGGATGTTACCTTTCCTACGACGGTTTGAGCTGCAATTGAAAAATTGATCATTGAAATAATGAATTGAGCATCGGAGGGTATTTTGGGTTGTCTTCGAATAGGAAAAAATCAAAGTTTACCCAGAATTGCGCATATTAAAAGAGTTATTAATGTCAGTGATTTGCTGACCATGTTGATGGATGATCACCTGAAATACATGATAACTTGTTAACGTCCTGTAAATTCGTCATGCTTGATGATGGATAGAAATGGATCGGATTCAAAAACACGAAATTAATGAGCGAAGGAATTCTTTGGGAATGATGCGAATAAAGAAGCAGAATACACGATTTGATTGATAGAAGGACCGCGAGAAAAATTCGTGTGCAGAGGTTTTATTCGTACTTACTAGAGCTCGAGGAGAACAGCAGGACAGCTGGAAAGAATGTTTTTCGTCTTGAAAATTTGTTGCTGTAAAGTGATTCGCGAAGTCGAAAATTTTAAGAAGTTATATACCGTTGAATGGTTGCACGTCAAAAATATGTTTTGGAAAATTATCATTTTCGAATGAAGGTGAACAGCAATTATCGTCATTAGAATGTAGTTTTGTCAGCGCTTAGGTGTAATTTATTTTTCAGAAAAACTCTCACCTACCTACGGTTCGAGAATTGATCACGCTTGATTAAGGTTACCTTGTGAAAAAGTTCAGAGTTGGGACGAACAACACTGCTCATTCGTGGCTTCGGAAAATGTGATTTGTTTTCTCAATTTTGTTCAAATATTGTTTTTATAAATGAACGATCTACAGTAATTGTTTATTTATTTTCTGAAAGGGAGGAATTAAATTCATGTTTTTTCAATTTAAGAAAGTCTATGATTGGTTGCTTGATTCCAGGCTCGATTCTGTGAATTTTTATATTGTATAGTCGATTGGTTTCGCTTTATCTTTATTTTTTGTCATTTTCAATGTTATAATCCAATTTTCATTTTTGTTGCTTAAACTTTTTAATTTTTTCATGTTTTTTTGTGGGGGGGGTCCATATCTTACCCAAAAAGGCCCTTTCGATTCTTCACGAACCCGTTGAAAAAACAGCACAAATAAGTTGATCAACTTGCATGACTTTGAGATGATGAAAGTGTTTAATTTTATTAGTAAGTATAGATTTCAGTTATTGATTGAGCAATTTTTGAGCCTATTTAAAAATTTGATTGAAATTTTTTGAAATGATACATGGAATATTTTTGGTGTTGATTCGATTTTGAATCAGCATCATGTTTTACTAGTCGTTTGTTGGAGAATGTTGCACAATTACATATCAACTTACTTATAAGTCAGTATAAATAACGCAGCTCTCTCTTTCTACGAAGAAATCATTATCTTTGCACCAAGCATCGATGAATCGTTTGTACATTTTCAACGCTTTGCTATCGGACTTATCACTGCTCCAGTTCAAATTCTCATAACCACCGGCTCTTTTGGAATACTGATAACTGGTATTACCAAAATTCCAGTTTTCATTCACGTTTCCACCGGCACTTTTGGATATTCCGATGGTAACATCTCCAAATTTCCAATGCTGATTATAATTTCCTCCGGCACTATTTTGTATCCTCACCAAGTCATCGCCTTTGGCCCAGGCCAGATTCATGCAGCCTCCTGCGCTTCGTTGGTACCGTACGCTGTACCCATTTTTAGCCCAGTTCTGACTCATTTGGCCGGATTTTTGGACTAAGCTTTTGTCAAAGTTTTTCAACTTGAAACGATCTTTTTCCAATACGACCGCAGAGGTTTCAGCATCATCATCGTCATCGTCTTTGGATTTCTTGCTTTTCGTTTTCTTGACTGGTTTTTTGGTGCCCGATTTCTTGATGGTGGTGGTGGGTTTTTTTTTGTTGACTTTTTTGACGAGTTCGTCGATAACGTAATCTGCGATGGAATCGGCCACACTGGGTTCCTGTTTGTCATTGGTGGGTGCTTTGAGTTCATTTTTCTTGAAATATTCGGTCAAAATGTTGCCCAACGATTTGTTCTGGGTGCGACGAACGTCAGATATTAGTTCGTCGAAAGCGTCGTTTTTTTGTTCTTCCGATTCTTTTTTGGTGTTTTTAAGGGCATCGAGTAAGAGGGGTTTGAGTTTCAAGGTGGATAGTTTTTTAGTGTCGGAGGTTTTCAAGGTCTTCGGGAGTTTATTGGTGACGTATTTTTTGATGGCGGATGAATCGAGTTTACCTTCTTTGATCATTTTAGCCGCCTCGCTGTCGTCTTTTAGCTTTAGTTTTTTGTGCTGGTCTTCAGATAAGACGGATTCTAATTCGTTTTTGGCTTCTTCGGCAGTTTGGAAAGGGTTGTTAAGGATATCGCGAACTTGTTCGGAGAGGTCTTCGTCCTTTTTGATCTGCTTCAGAATATTTTTCGAGTCGAATTTTCCGTTCCATAATGAGTCCAATGAGTCGTCATCTAATTGTGTTATAGCGCAGTCGCAGATGTTATCTTCTTTATCGCAGGTACCGGTGGCTTTGTGTCCGAAAGCTGACCCCATCACGGAACATTCGCTATTGCAACCGATGTCTTTGAGTAGTAGACAGCTCAGGGATGGATAGAGGGTTTCTAAGACGATAACAGAAATAATTGGGAGTTATTGAGATGTCATGTAGGGTTATTTGAAATAAGTATACCTTCATCTCCGTCTTCACTTTCGTCGCCTGATCCATCTTCGTCGCCGTCTACGTCTGAAATTGTGTTCAAATAAGGGTTTAATGTTCAATTGTTCGCCAATGCGAATTTTGCTAGTTTGTCTTTTTTTTTAAATCGGTAGCTTAGTCATTTACCTTCATCATCTGTAGCATCGTTGGAGTCAGCTTCATCTTCTGAGTCAGCTTTATCGGCCTTAGATGTTGTTTTAACTGCGATAGTTTGAGCTGAAATGAAAAATTGAAGGGATGAATTAAATATTGGAGAGATTTTTGATCGTCTTTGAATGTGCGGAGTCAAAATTTACCTAAAATTGCGCATAGCAAAAGCGCTATTAATGTCAGTGATTTGCTGACCATGTTGATAGATGATCACCTGAAATAATAATAAGTCAACGTACGGTAAATTCGCTGTATCAGACATCTTAACTGGTTACTTTTTTCATGGTTGACTACTTTTTTTTACTACTCTCCCCAAAAAGTTACTTGAAGTTACTGTTTCCATGAATTTCAAGTTGAAAAAAAAATCAATAACGAAATTGAAAAGAAATTCCAAGTCAAATTCAGAAAAAAATTCTGATTTGTTTCGTGTTGATATAAAGTTGAATTACTTATTGTGCTTTTAAAAATTTAGAAAATTTGAAGGCAAAGTACCAGTCAAAACTGTTGAGAGTTTCACAAAAATCATTTAAATTATCGTAAAAACGGTCAAAAGATCATAAAAAATACCAAAATTAGTTAAAGTTTTTGACTTTTCATAAAAATCACAAAAAACTTCGTTATAGAAAGATCGAAAAAATCTTGATAAGTATCGAAAATCTCGTAAAAAGTTTGAAAATATTTCTAAAAATCGTCGAAAAATGTGGTAAAAGTTCTTGAGTTGTTATGAAAAACGTTGCAATACTCACAAATTTTCATTTAAAAATCAGTAAAAAAAACTCGAAAAAGGCGAAATATATACTCGTAACATGGAAATCTTGGAAAATGCTGTAAAAAATGTAGCAGTTTTTATAAGACTTTGGACAAATTTCATGATTTTTTTGATATATTTTTCATGGTTATTTCAAATAATTTTTATGAAAATTATGATCATTTTTGCACGCTTTTCAGTAGTTTTCGTGATTTTTTTGATTCTAGGCCTATTTACGATATTTTTACCCATTTTTGTCAAAATTTCGACAATTTACACATTTTTATCGACTTTCATGATTTTTAATAATTTTTTTCATGTTTTAAATTTTTTTGAAAAAATTTTATGAGATTTTCGACAGTTTTTATTATTTTACAGTCATTTTAATGAGATGTTCACTAATTTTTAAAGCAATTTTTAAAAAATTCAGAAAAATTTTCGACAATTTTCCTAATTTTTTGACCGCTTTTACAATGTTTTTACTGATTTTTGTCAATGTTTTTATAATTTTAACAATATTTGCAACAATTTTATCGTTTTTTTACGTACTTTAAATGATTTCTTTAAAAATTTCAAGATTTTTTACGAGATATTTGACAGTTTTTATGATTTAGCGGTTATTTCTACCATATGTCCATTGTTTTTCATGACAATTTCAGAAATTTTCACCAAATTTTGAACAATATTTGCACGGATTTTTATGAAATTTTTGACCGTAATATTTCTACTTATTCCTGTCCAAATTCTTGAAAAGTGGCATTTCGTTGGTTACTTTTCGGATATTTTTTGATAAAAAATGGTTACCAAAGAAATTGTGGGGGGGGGAAAGAAGGAGGAAGAGGAATTCAGTTATGATAGAGAAGAATCGAATTCAAAAAGACGAAAAAAAATGAGCGAATGATTGCGTTGGAAATAACGTTTGTATCCACGAATAAATCAAGAAGCAGAATATACGATTCAATTAATAGAATTACACCGAAACGAAGAAAAATTCCTGCGAAGACGTTTCATTTGTATAATTACCCAAGCTCGGGTAGAACATGTAAAAAAATAATTTGACAATACTTACACACGAAAATTGCTCGTCTTTTTGGAAATTTGTTGGCATAAAGTGATTCGCGAAGTTGAAAATTCTGAAAAGTTATATACCGTGGAATGACTGTTGAAACATGTGTTTTTAGCAAATTATTGTTTTTTAACGAAGCTGAGCAGCAATTAGTGTGGCTAGAAGGTGGGTTTGTCAGCGCATACGTATAATTTATTTTTCGAAAAAACTCTTAATTGAATTTCGAGAATCACTCGTAGTGCTTGATTAAGGTTACCTTGCGAAAAAGTCTGGACTTGGGGGGAATAACGCGGCTCATTCATCGCATTGGAAATGGTGGTTTTTTGCCTCAATTTTGTTCGAATAATGTTTTTAAAAAATCAGTAATTTAAAATATGTAATCGTTTAAGAATTATATTGTGAAGCAGATGAAATATATTGTATTGTTTTTTCGATTTTATACCCAAATAATTTTCTAAAAATCAAAAAAATTGAATGAAAGAACACGACGTTGTGTTTTGATTAGTGATCCTGATGATATAGAGCGTCTGTGATTGGTTGCGCAATTCCAGACTCAATACGTTGTTTAGGTTGCAAGATTTTTGGACAGCTTTGGAGTGAGTGATGGTGAAGTGTTTGTATGAGATTGAACGTCATGTTGCTTTCAAAGCATAATTTGATGAAGATGTCAGTTTTCTACCGATTCAGTGGAACGGTCGTTCCATCTTCCGACCTCCCCGACGCGAAAGAAAACGACCCGATTAAGCAATTTTTGAACTCATTTAAAAAATCATCACTGAAAATGTTTGAAGTGACCTAGGGAATATTTTTGGTGTTGATTCGACAAACAGGTATATTTTAATGAACGTATAATGTCAAGTATATTTTTTATTGCATTATTACTGCACTACCTTTTGATAGTCGTTTGTTTGAGACCATTACATACATTTTGTAAATAAATCAACTTACTCATTATAAATAACACAATACTCTTTTTCCATTAAGAAATCGTTATCTCTGCACCAAGCGTCGATAAATCGTCGGTATGTATTCAATATTTTCATATTGGGATTACTACTGCTCCAGTTGTAATTTACATAACCATTGGCGCTTTTAGAATATTGATAAGTGGTATTACCAAAATTCCAGTTGTGATTAATGTTTCCCCCGGCGCTTTTTGATAATCGTACGGTAACGTTTCCAAATTCCCAATTCTGATTAATACTGCCTCCGCTCTTTTGTAGCCTCACTTCGTCGATGCCTTTGATCCAGACTAAATTTATATTGCGTCCACTTCGTTGGTATCGAACAGTGTATCCATTTTTGGTCACGTTCAAGTTTACACTACCGGATCGCTTGACTGCACTTTTGTCGAAATTTTTCAGCACGAAACGATCTTTTTGCGGTGCAACGCCAGCGGTGTCGTCACCGTCTTTGGATTTCTCGCTTTTTGCTTTCTGGACTGGTTTATTGACGGGTGATTTTTTAATAGTGGTGGGTTTTTTTGTGCTGGCTTGTTTGACTAGTTCGTCGATAATGTGACCTTCGATGGTTTCAGCGACGCTGGACTCCTTGTTTGTGGCTGGTGTTTTGAGTTTGTTTTCTTTCAGGTATTCGGTCAAAATGTCGCCTAGTGATTGATTTCGGGTGCGAAGAACGTCTAATGCTAGTTCATCGAAAGCATCGTTGTCTTGTTCTTTGGCACTTTTGAGCGCCTCGAGTAAAGCAGATTTGTAGTTGAAAGCGGATAGTTTGTTACTGTCGGAGGATTTCAAAGTCGCCGGGAGTTTCTCAGCGACGTATTCTGTGATAGCAGTCTGTTCGAATTTATTGTTTTTTGTCATTTTTGCCGCGTCGCTGTCGTCGTTCAGCTGTAGTTTGTTGAATTGGTCTTCGGATAAAAGGGGTTTCAGTTTGTCTTTGGCCTCTTGGGCAGTTTGGAAAGGGTTCTGGAGAATATCGCTGACTTGTTTGGAGAGGTTTTCAATTTTTTTGATCTCCTGCAGGATATCTTTCGAGTCGAATTTTGCCTTCCATAACGTGTCCAATGATTCGGCTTCTTGAATTATGACGTCGCAGTCGCAGACATTAGATTTTTCGACACAAGTGCCGGTCGCTTGGTACCCGAAAGCCGAACTCATCACGGAGCATTCGCTGTTGCAGCCGATGTCCTTGAATAGTACGCAGCTCAGAGATGGATTAAGGGTTTCTGAGATGATTACAGAGTTGAGTAAGCGAGAGTTGTTGAGATATTGGGTAGGG
>FIZU01033257.1:0-48509 GCA_900064475.1 Pseudococcus longispinus
AAAAATTGCCGCCCTTGAAAATTTGCCGCTCTACGCACGTGCGTAGTGTGCGTATAGGGTAATACAGCACTGATTTTAGAACCCCCTCAAAAAATAGAAGTGAGTGGTTTGCGGCCAACAAATTGATTTTACCATAGATTTGCGTTATAGGATGAAATGAAAAATAACTCAAACTATTTTTTGAAGTATGGCGTAAGGTTATTTTTGAAAAAAATGAAGCGTGTTACCCCTAGTCAAAGTTGAAACTTTTGTTTTATGAAACTGTGGGCCTATATACAGCATTAATTATGACCCCTCGTTCCACAAAATGGGTCAAAATACAATTTTGAATTGATTTAACAAATTTTAGTATTTTCGTCAAAAAATAGCATTATTCTTGCGAACTATGCTATGCTCGATGCTAAATCGATTTTCCAAGTTTGGAGTTTTTATGATAGGTATGTTTGTTCTTGATAAATTTTCGATTCATTACATCATTCGGAAAACACCCTGTTTATCTTTTCCAGTTGACGTAGCATTATTTTCCAGATGTTTTCTTATCCTTTCCTGTTCATGGATTAATATTGCCCGCAAAGATGATGAGTTTGTATTTAAATAAATGCTTTTATTGTCGTGTTTATCGTTTGTATGCTAAAAATTATTATTATATTATCTTATATTATTATCAAGGATCAAAGTTTTATTTTCGGTTTCAGCAGAAAGTTTGTCTGTTTATATGCAATATAGGTACCTAATACCTAGATAGATATTTTTGTATCTTCTCTTCGTATAATGAAGACCTTTTGTGTGATACATAGTAAATAAGGTAATTAGTATACGAAGTATCCAATACCTAATTTGTTTATTATGAGTCAGTCAATACTTTATAGTTTATTTAACAAGTTACATCCTATTTCTTTCTCGACTTCGTTGAAAAAGTGTGAAATTACATTATGAAAACATCATTCTACATTTGTCATTTGTATAGGGGACTTCGAGGCTTTGAAAACACGACATGTGCATCACCCAGTGAAAGAGGAGGTGGAAAAGGGGTACGAATGATGATAAAATTAACCCAAAATCAAACGAATGGAGAATACGGGAGACGATCAAAGCGACCATTCGAGAATTAGATATGCAGTTCTACATTCTTTCAAATTTTTCGAAATATAATCTCGATTAAAGCGTCATTAAATATGATATTTTTTGGACGCCTTCTCTTGCAATACGCGGAAAACAAACTGTGAAACTCACCCAAGGCGAATTTCGAAGTAACATTTCTGGAATACGACATCGGATACAAAATAGCCCAATAACGATCCACCGACACAGCAACCAACGAGAATATCGATATGGTGCACAACACGATCAACAACGAGACGGAAAATAAACACGCGTGGAATTGCCTAGGTAATCCGACACTGGCCAATATGGCACAAGGTATACCGATCAGACCGACCAACAGATCAGCCACAGCCAAAGAAATAATGTAATAATTAGTCCTCCTTCTCAGCTTCCTTTCTCGTTTAAACGCTACCAAAACCAAACTGTTACCGACTATGGTGACCGCCGAGACCAATACTTCGGATATGGTGTAAGATGTGTTCAGCTTCGAGAACGCCGTTTCGTAATCGGTAGACATCATAGCGAAGTGGAAGTATTCCGAAGATGGATAGCCGATGGGCACGTATCTGGGGAAAAATATCTATCCGAAACCGAGCTCGAAAAAAAACTTCATTCGATACGCGGCCACCAACACCGAACTGTCTTATAATTCGATTCCTTTTGTAAGGAGTCAGCCGCCGCTTGCGCCCGATCAATTCGGCGACGCTCTGAGTATCATCGGTAGAGATAGCGTGTGTTATCGTACGCGACAAGTGAATCCGCGCGCGCTCCTCTTTGCCATTGTCTGTTGTTTTAGAGTGACATTGGTTCCAAATTTTGGTCGATGTGATAACCGTTAATTGATAATAACGATTATCGGAACAATTGGTACTTCGCATATCGTACCCACTCTTCCAGGTGTCGCGAAGTAGTCGAAAGATATTCATTATGAGTTACCTACGTTATCATAGCTCATTGGAATTCTTTTGAATTTTATTTATCCGCGGGTTTTATTCAGTTATTGCGCAGTGTGCAGCTGAGACGGGGGGCAAGTCTCACGACGTTGGTGGTATTTAGGTATTTTCCAAGATTGATTCGTAGATTTTTTTTCATTTGTAAAACGAACATAAAAATGGGTAAATCATTTTGCGAATTACGATATTTTCATAAAGCACAATAAGTTGCTGTATGTAATGAGATATTCTTTACTACAAAGCACTCGCGAAAGTGCTGTTCAAGGTTATGGTCGAAATACACGTATCTATTATTCGGAGAAGCAACTCATCATCGAACGCAAATTGAAATTTTTATGCATTTTTCAAAGTCTTCTCATATACCTTACGGAAGACGATATAATTGTGATTAATTTTTTCTTTCGCGTCTTCCCGACTATAATTATTAACGATTTATCGTTCATCGTGCATTTTTCGAAATGTACCCGTGTGCTTAATTTGCTATAGTTTTGAGAACCTTTTATTGTAATTTTTTGAATGGTCATCGTTATTTTGTCTTGGTAATTTATTAGACGAATTGGCATCGTTATCGTAATTGCTTTACACCTTCAGTTTATTTGATTGGTATGTCTCATTGTTGCGAATTATTCTTATCTTCGTTTGTGCGTAAAGAATTATTCGCAATATCGTAAACGATGATTGGTTTAAACTCGATTTGTCAATTAATCGTGAATCGTTCCCGAACGAGTCGTTTGATACCTACCTGAGATACGTATCAAGTGTTCCGAAGAAACTTGTAAATAGTTGACGAAGAAATATCACTCTCAACAAACCATTTTCATACACAAATACGCCGTAGAAAAATATATCACAAAATTTATTTTCCATTACATGTTTAAAAATACAAAATGATTCCCGTTTTGTTTTTTAAAATTTAAATTAGGATTAAATTAAAATTTTGATAATCGTAAAAACGTATTACTGTTAATTAAAGGCAGCAAAAAATAAGAAAAATCATTCGTATAGTTCGTCGTTACAAACTAATCGTCGCATTACCAACTCGAAAAATAGAATCTTTTTGCAAAACAATTTTTGGCAGTTTTTTTTTCACGTTTTTAACGAATATAATAATTCAGGAAATCACAGACGTTATACATCAAATAATAAAAGAAAAAGAAATAAAAAGAAAGTTACAAAAAAATCATTAGGAAAAAAAAAGAAGAAAAGAAAACAGTTACTTATACGATATTAAGTATTAAAACCGATTAATAAGTTAAACAATTCGTAAAGATTAAAAAAAAACATTCGTATTATACACGTTACAATAATTAAAACTACTGCAAAAATGACTTTAAATGCAAATCTTCCAGCGGTTGAGTATCGCTTCGAATAATAATATAAAAAAAACTCACGCACACACTTAAATAATTACACGCAATAAAAAAAAACAAGACAAAAAACAAACAATATACAATAAAAAAAAATATTCAGCGGCATAAGTTAATTTGATTTTTTTCTTCGTTGTCCCGCCACCAAAAAATAACTTTGTTACATGAAAAAAAAAAGAAGAAAACCCATCGAAAAAATATCTTAATCAACCGTTGGAAGAGAAGAATTTAAATATCCACAAATATGCGTTTTTTAAATCGCATTTTCGTAGAGAAAAAAAAAAGAAATTAACTATGTCTATAAACTAATGACTAAGAATGAAAAAAATACGCCGAAGATTACGTCAGCATTTTTTTTTTAATTTTTGGCAGACCTCTGATCACAGAAATACTCATTTTTTTCATACGAGTATTGATATGTAATCAAAGTTCATTCGTATGAAAATTAAATGACAAAAAATTTAATACGATCACAAATGGCAATGTCGAGTATCGAGTTGTGATCGATTAAAGAAAAAAAAAATTAATGATACAAAAAAAAACTTAACACATAGTTGAGTATCGAATTTTAAAAATACGAAGGATTTCGTTTACGCCAAGTATTCTCTATTCGATTCAGATACAGGTTGGGAACTCGTAAAAATCGGGTTAGGGAACTCGGTCGGGTGAGGTAATGGGCCAGACATCGATGGTTGTCTTCTGTACGCCATTAACCAACAAGATACTGATACCGCGACCGCTACCAGGGCTAATAGAGCTGTTATTATTAGTGCTACTATTAGACCAATTATCGAAATGCAAATGTCGTTTGATGGGGCGATTTGTGGTTCTGCAAAAGTACAATTGAAGTAAGACAAAATGAGAAAAACGAAAGTTGTCGAATTATTGCAGAAATTAGAGTGTATTGACGTACCTTCGGTAGGATTAACCAGTCTTTCTTCGCGTCTTTCAACTGTAAATATGGCGTTCGATTCGATTGTAATTTCTTCTCGTAGTTGACCCTCGTGTAGGACATCGATATCGGTTCCGTTAGATATTTCTCTCTTTCTACGTCTTCCGTAGGCATCAAAGCCTCGACAATTTACCTAAAAATAGGATAAATATGTATACGTACAAGGAAGCACAAGTTAAGCTCAAATTGAAGTTATTCCATTTGATCAACTTACTGGTTGGCATCGTCCGAAACATACTCTGATATTACATTGGAATCTAATATTATCGGAACTTGGGAATTTGAAAGCGTTGAATGGGGCAGTCAAAGATTGAGTGTCGGGGTTGTACTGCCAGTCTCCAAAAATACTTGGTTCAGTTGCGCAACCATTTTCGTCTGTGACGATGTATTCGTTTTCGACATTGTTGTCTAGTGTCTTAGCCACACAACTTCTGGCAAAACCTCCATAAATACCTGAAAATTGCGAGTATGGAATTTAGTGGCTAGATCCTATTGCTGTAATGTGCCATGGTATATTTAGGAAGGGTTTCGAAGACTCACTTGTTGGATGCACGTCAACTTGTAACATGAGATTCTCTCCTATCTCAGCTGAACTGATTTCTTGTCCAGTTTGTGTGACTATTTTCATCATACAAGTTGGTGGCGGACCTGTGTTGGCTATGGTTCCAGCAGTAGTTAACATAGATACGTTGAAGCCAATGGTAACGTTTTGTTCGCTAGTGGCATACACACATTTGATGTGATATGCTTGAGCCTTGTAAGTTACTAATTTGGGATGTTTCTGTATGACCAGTACAAAGCTGGCTTGTCCCTGTAATGAAAAATAACTCGTTAATGTCTTCATGTTCGACTTCGAATGCTGGTTTGTATTTTGTAATTGCTTAGCTTACATTGACATGGATCAATCCGCAAGAACCGAACAGTACTTTGAATATTTCTATTCGTGTTTGAGTATTTTGAGGAACTGATATCAGTCTTCTACATTCTTCTTCTTTGCTGTGTCCTTTGACATATAAAACCCCATTGAAACCAGCATCAGCTAGTACCATTCGTACTTGAACACCATCAGATAGACAACTGACTACCATGTCTGGTTTAGGGAAGTCTTTTCGTCCGTTGGGAACTAGTCAAAAAAGTCAAGGGTTAGTTTAATCTCTTGCTGATTGACGAGGTGTACAAATTTAAGGGCAGATCTATGTACCGCATTCGGTTTCAGGATTTCCGTGATGGTTAGGTGGGCATGTACAAATAGCTTGATGATTGGTTGCATTACAGTAAGCGTTGACTCCGCAGATTTTGCCTTCGCAAGGGTTTTCACATCTGCGGTTGATACAATATAGGTGATCTGGACAGTCGTCGTCGCTTTCACAACCCGGGGGCCGTTCTAAAATTTAGAAAAAATGTCAGATTAGAGAATTTCGAGTATAAGAGAACTGTGGCGGAAGGTATGCGGCCATACTTGGAATGCAGTTGCCGAAATAGTCCAATTCGTAACCGTGCTCTGGTGGGCAAACACATTCGCCTCGACTATTGACAATTAAACCACGTTCTAGAGCGCATACACAGTGCCCAGATTCGTCAATCTTGTAACCAAGTTCAGGCACACACCGACGACACTCTTCGTACGAATTCAAGGCAGTGCCTGGTGGGCAGACACAATTACCGTGCTCGTCTCGAATGAATCCTTTTTCTACCGGACATTTTGGCACTGCAAATAAAACACCTTGGTTTAAAGAATTCGTTAAAATTACGGTTATTTACTACTCAGTTTCGGGTTTACCTTCGGCACATGCTATCACAGCATTGCCTTCGTATCCAGGTGGACATTCGCAAATCATTGTTTTTACAGGAACTGTATCGAAAGTGGTACAAATAGCGTTGGTACCACACGGTTGAGATTCTGCGCAAGGGTTAACACATTTTTCATTTATACAAGCTTGCTGAGATGGACACTCGGAATCTGAACGGCAGCCTTGTTTTGCTATAAAATTATTCCGGACATTAGCTAATTCTAAAAATTGAGGATATTGAAATTTGTTTAAAAACCGGGTTTTGCACTTACGTAATTCACAGCCAGTAGCTACAGAACCTAGGTATCCAGGTGGGCAAGCGCAATCCGCTTTGTGATCCAAAGGCACACATATGGCAGGTTCAACGCATTCCTTACTTTGAGCACACGGATTCACACATTTTTTATTGATGCATGATCTGTCATTGGGGCAATCGCTATCCGACTTACAAGTGACTAAAGTACAAGCCACTTGTGGATTTCCAACCAATCCTGGTGGACATTCGCAAACAGCACGATGCTGAATACCATAGCAATTGGCGTTGGAGCCACATGATGTGCCATCTGGTGCACAAGCAGGTACGCAAGCATGGTTTCTGCAGATGTGTTGTCCAGAACAGTCACTATCACTCTTACAGCCAGCTATGAAAAACATGGTACATATTAGAGTGAAAAATTTCCAGCAACTTCACATCTTGAGAAATACTTACCAGCTACACATTCGAGATTTGGATTTCCTTCGTAACCAGGAATACAAGAGCATACGGGTTTGTGGTTTTTAATGTGACAATCCGCATTTGGTCCACAATCGCAAGGATTTATACAGATTCCATTTATGCAAGCACGATCACTGGGACATTGACTGTCCGCTGTGCAAGCCACATCAGTGACTGGTGGTATAGTTTTACATGTGCCACTTCCACTGCTGATATATCCACTTGGGCAAACGCATATCATCGTTCTCATTGGTAAAGTATTAACTACTTCGCATTCGGAAGGTCTTTGGCATGGTTCCAACACTGCGCATGGATTTTGGCATTTTTTAATGAAGCAAGCCAGCAATGCCGGGCATTCCGAATCTTCTTTACATTCGGGTCTCTGTTCTTCTTGGCAATATGTGTATGGATTGCCTATCAATCCAGTTGGGCAACGGCACAAAGCGATGTGATTTTTCACTCTGCATTGAGCTTCTGGTGCACACGGGTGTTCGTAAGCGCAGGGATTTATACATTGGCCATTGATACAAGATCTGTCATCGGGACAATCGTTGTTGCTTCGACAACCCACTACGTTACAGCGTTCGTATGGATTTCCTCTGTAGCCACTGAGACATCTACATTGCGGCGTATTTCCAACGGTGTAACATTCGGCATTGGGGCCGCATGGGTCTTTGATTATGCAAGGATTGATGCAATTTCCATTGATGCAAGCTCGTCCAGATTCGCATTCTGAGTCTCGACGACAACCAACTAAATAAATGAAAACGATTAGAAGACTACTCACAATTGAATGATTGAAGTACTATTAGTATACTTACTCAATTTACAAGCGATATTCGGATTTCCTTCATAACCAGCTTTACAAGAGCAAATAGGTCTGTGGTTTTGAACAAAACATTGCGAATTGAGACCACAATTGCATGGATTCCTACATACTCTATTGATACAAGTCTCATTGCTCGGACAATCATCATTCGAATCGCAACCAGGCGTCTTGGAGACAATCACTGGTTTACATTCGCCTTCTTTGTTTGGTATCCATCCATCTGGGCATGTACAAGTCAACGTTCTGACTGGTACGCTATCCAAAACGCTACATCTGGCAGTTGATGTGCATGGTGCTAATGCCACACATGGGTTTATACAGTGTTCTTTGATACAAGCCCGTTGCGATGGACAGTTCGCATCAATTCTACATTCTGGTTCGGCTGGTGTTGGTGGTGGCGCACGTTCGCAATATGTCAGTGGATTTCCTATTGGTAAGTGGTCTGGGCAACGGCAGCCTGTTGCGTGATTTCTCACGTAACATATGGCATTTGCAGCACAAGGTGGGTTAGCGATGTCGGTACAAGGGTTGATACATTGTTGTTCGATACACATACGATCTTGTGGACAGTCGGCGTCGATTTGACATTCGACTGGTTCACATCTCACGAATGGATCGCCTTTGTAGCCTGGTGGACATTTACAAGCGGCACGATGATTATCACCGTAGCATTGAGCAGTTATGGCACAAATGTCGTTGATTAAACATGGATTCACACAGTCGCCATTGTAGCAAACTTTGTCGAAACTGCATTGATCGTCGGATTCACAACCCACTAGAATGAGAACAGGAATATTGAGAACCATCTTTTTTCAATTTTTGATTAAATTCAATTAAATTCAACTCACCTTTAACGCAGCCGTATTGAGGGTTACCAGAATATCCTGGTTTGCAATAACACATCGGGTAGTGACCGATTATTCGGCAATCAGCATTAGGTCCACAGTTACATGGATTTACACACAGCTTATTGATGCAAGATTCTTCGGGACTACATTCGGAATTTGATACACATCCGATAATTTGAGTTTCTGTTGCTGTAAAGTCAGATGGCATAAAAAAGAGTCCCCTTGTTTTCAATATTTGGCCTTCTAAGATGTACTTACGTGGTCTACATTCGCTTAGTGGATTTCCAGTGTAGCCTGGTGGACATCTACATACTGGTTGATGGTTTTGTATGTGACAGAATGATCCTCGTCCACAAGCTCCATCCAATATACAAGGGTTAACGCATCGATGATTGGTACATGCCAATTCGAATGGACAGTCATCATCTCTTGTACATTCTGGTATTGGTGATGGTATAGGAACTGCTGGAACTGTTATTTATTTGTTGACTACATGTCCTGTTTCAAAAAAAATGTTGAAGAAATCGATATGCTTACCACTTGTGCACTCAACGTGAGGGTTGCCAACATAATGAGTTGGACAAGAGCATACAGAGTAGTGATTATCTGCGTTACAGATTGCATTCCGACCACAAGGATCGATTCTGCAAGCCTCTACACAGCTTCCTCGGACACATCTTTCGATATTATTACATTCTGAATCAGATTTACATTCAATCGGAACTGAAAAAAAAATTATTGTAAAGATTCTTGCTCTTTTTTTCATTCTTACAAAATATTACTTTGAAAAAGAAATACCTATAGGTTTGCAGTGACCATCGTTGCTGGCAATGGTATCTGGTGGACATACACACATTACCGTTCGAACTGGATATGTGTCCAAAATTGTACATTCTTGATCTGGTGAGCAAATACCAGCTTGTCGACATGGGTTTTGACATTTTTGATTAATACAAGCCAATTTAGATGGACATTCGGAATCTTTATCACATTCTGGTGTTGGTGGTTGTCTCGATTCTACAAAATCAGTTCAGTTTGTTAATTTTCACAACGCTCAGTTTGCTCAATCATTCGAGATTGAATATCTTACCAGTGCATTCGGTGTATGGATTTCCTTGAGTATTAGGTAAACATGTGCAAATTGGTTGATGATTTTTGGCACTACAAGATGCTCTCTCTGCGCATGTATCCGACTCACACACCGGTCTGCATTTGCGATTCAGTCTATCACAAGCTTCATGATCAGCGCAATCTTCGTTGTATTGACAACCCACCGATACACAAGACAACAAAGGATTTCCTTGAGTACCAGTAGGGCAAATGCATTGTGGTACATGGGCTTGTACAATACATTGGGCATCGATACCGCAAGATATCGAAGCACAAGGACTGACGCAGTTGTTATTTCGACATGCTTTATCATAGAGACAGTCACTATCTGCTTTACATTCAGCTAAAATACAAGAATTCGTGGTTATTGTGGGTTTATTGACATTGTGATGCGTGATAAGTAATGACTTACGTTTGTAACAATGGACTTGTGGATTACCAGCCCAGCCATCGGGACAATTACACACTGGACGATGCTGAATTGTGTTGCATTCGGCGAAAATGCCGCAAGGATTGGAAATTGTACATGGCTCTTGACATTTCTCATTTATGCAAGCTCTAGTGCTTGGGCAGTCTGAATCGGTGGTACATTCGGGTAAAGCAGGCGGTACTACGGTGAAAAAAATTCAATCAATCATTTCATCAAACCCTCGTATATTTTTTACTAATCTTCGTAAAAACCGTTTTAGGATTTTTAAAACTTTTTGCAAAACATATTTTCGTTCATTTGAAAAATCATTCATGCTTTCAGTATTTTTCAAATCCTTCTTAAAATGTAAATTTACATTACTTGCCGATAGCTGGAATTTTGTTGTGTCAATGAAATCAAATTCGTTCAAAATATTCTAGAAAATATTTTGAGTTTTGAAAAAAGATTCAAATGGCATAAAAATTTTTGACTATGATTGCAATTTGTAAGGAAAATTGGAAAAACTTGGCAAACTTCTTTCAAATGAAAATAAAATCGGTTTTTTGCAAAATTTTGAAATTGGTGTGAAAATAATGAAATATTGGCAAAATTAGGTGTGGTATTGTAGAAACATCCAGATGAACTACAAATTATTTTTCTGAAATATTTTGAGTTTTTTTTTTCAATTTTCACCTTGATTTAATGATTTTTATGCTGAGATTTTGAACAATCCTTCAAGTAAAATTATTTTCATGATATTTTATACGATTTTATTGATATTACTGAACCTACCTTTGTAGCAATTGGTGAAAGGATCTCCTATAAGTCCTTCTGGACATTTGCAAGTAGCTTTGTGGTTGTTGGATAAGCAGTTGGCATTTGGAGCGCATGGATTACGAACTGCGCAAGGATTAACACACTGTCTGTTGATACATATGTCAGATAATGGACATTCGTCGTTGCTTTCACAGCCAGGAGTTTTTTCTGGTGCTAATTAAATTGAAAAAAAAATGTTAGCTTCATACTATGAAACATGAATATGATTCTAAAATATCATGTAACGATATGTTGCTGTTAAAGAGGGGGTTAGGGAATTCAATGGGAGATGTTAAATAGTAACCTGAAATCATAAGAAATCGTATTAGCGAAGCAATTGGATTAGTGCCACAATTTCTACTATCTTATTATGAATACACAAACTATGAATTTTTTTTCACCTTTTCTACATTGCACATCGGCATCTCCTATGTATCCGGGTATACATAAACATGTCATTGTTCTTAATGGTAGGGTGTCAACTACTGAGCATTCCGCATTAGCACCGCAAGGTTTCGTTTCTAGACATGGATTTCTACATGTTCCACTGAAGCATGCTAATTTACTAGAGCAATCGGCGTCCATTTTACATTCTACTGATGGTTCAATTGGCGCTGAAAATTATAACAAGAATTGTTGTAGTGCTGACGTGATCAAAAATCATCGTGAATAACGAATTGATTTCTTAACCAACCTATAGTACAAGACGTGTATGGGTTTCCTGTGTATCCTGGCGGACATCTGCAGCTTGGTTTGTGTCCAATAACTGTACAAAGTGCAGTAGGTGCGCAATTACAAGGATTTTGACATTTTTGATTGATACATGCCAAATCACCGGGACAATCTGGATCAGAAATGCACTGTGGTCGTTCGCAACTGACTAGAGGGTTTCCAAAATATGTTTCGGGACAGTGACACCGGCCTTTATGGTTGTTGTCGACACGACACAGAGCATTCAAACCACACTGAGTGTATGCGCAAGGATCAGTACATTCTCTATTGACGCACGCTTGACTTGGTAGGCAATCTATGTCTGAGCGACAGCCAACTGAAGAAAAAATGTCGAGTTATAGAAATTGCATAAATGATTTACATCGACTTGTTTATTCAAATACTTACTCTCATAACAATAGCTTTGTGGGTTTCCAGTAAGCCCATCTCTGCAGAAACAATATGGTCTGTGCTGTTGCACTCTGCATTCAGCATTAGCGGCGCAAACATTTGCACTTTCAGCGCATGGGTCGCGGCAAGCGTGATTAATGCAAGCTTTGTTGTTCGAACATTCACTATTGCTAACGCATTCTGGTTTTGGTTCAGGCGCTGTTTCTTGTCTACATTGCAGTCTTGGCTCACCATAATACCCTGGTGGGCACGAGCAAGCGGCGTCGTGATTAACAACTTGGCATATGGCATTTATACCGCAAGCTCCAACGCAGGGATCTCTGCATTTTTGACCAAAGCAAGCCTTATCTCTTGGACAGTCTTGATTAATGATACATTCTGGGTAAGTGCATGAAGCTACACCTCCTACTACTCTACATTGACCATTGCGGCCACATGGAGATGGATTGCAAGGATCAATTGGTGCAGCTGTAAAATATTTTGGGTGGGTTAATGTTATGAATGCTTGAAATAAGAGTGATCATTCTATCATGTATACTGTACCTGGTGTTTCTTTACATTCGCTAAATGGATCTCCTGCTAATGGAGGAGGACATGAGCAAACTGGACTGTGATTCAACGTTTGACATACTGCTTTATAGCCACAGACTCCTGGGCAAGGATCAATACATTTATTGTTCACACAAGCTTTGTTTCTTGGACAATCAGCATTGATAACACATTCAGGATGACAACCACTAGTGGTAGGTGACCCTTCAAATCCAGGAATGCATTCGCATACAGCAACATTATTCGAAACTCGGCAGTTGGTATTAGGCCCACAAGGAGATGGGTAACATGGATTAGATGGCACTATAGGAACTGAATAAATGCAATTAATCGAGTGTTGCGCTGTTTATTTGAAATACGTTTTTGACATTTGGATTTACCTCTTGGAATGGGTTCACAAACTCTAAATGCATCTCCAGTTGTGCCGTCCGGACAGTAACAAATTGGAATGTGGTTTGATACTGAACAAATGGCTGATAATCCACAAGTACCTGGACATGGGTCTTGGCATTTGTTTTTGATACATGCTTTATTCATTGCGCAGTCTGAACTGATCAAACATTCTGGTCTGCAGTTTTCATATGGATTACCCTGGTATTCGGGTATGCATTCACAAACAGCAAATCCATTTTCTGTGCGGCACCGAGCATTTGGTCCACAAGGAGATGGATAACATGGATCAATGGGTGTACTTGGTTTTGGAGGCGGTTCTGTAAATTGATCATGAAAAAATGTACGTTAATTTTTATTCAATTTGTTCCATATGCTGGAATGTTTATGAAATGTCGAAGTTTGCTATAGTTGGTCATATTGTTAGAACTTAAATTATAATTTGTGCAATGATGGGATATCTGCATTGTAGACAGGCATACAAATGCAAGCATACACAAGGTGCCAAACGCATGCAAAGTACTTACACAATGAAAAACCATTTACATGCATAAAAATTGCCATCAAAAGATGACAAAAAACGAATGACAACTAGAGAATGACGACAAATGCAACGACAAGACGAACCTCAATTCTTAACCATTAAAATTATCTAACTCGTATCTAAAATTATCTACCTACGTATCATAGTAATGTAATCATTTTAAACATAATCAGTTTGCTCATATTCTTATTCAACTTACCAGGAATATGAGAACACAGAGTGAATGGATCGCCAGTAAAACCGGTATCGCAATAACAGTTTGGAATATGATTAGTAACGTGACAAACAGAATGTTCGCCACATGAGCCTATACAAGGGTCTTTACATTTCATATTAATACAAGCTAATTGACTAGCACACTCAGAGTTACTAATACATTCTGGTCTACAATTTGGTGGTTGTCCATTATATCCTTGTAAACAATTACAGACTGCTTGATCATTGTAAACTTTGCATTCCGCGTATGCTCCGCAAGGCGAAGGTATGCAAGGATTGGTTGGAAGTGGAGGAGGAGGCAATTCAGCTGTAAAATTATTGCAATAATTAGGAATTTTCTTCAGTGGTTGGCGATTTTAGCTGGTCAAGTGTTGATATGAACCTGGTATCTGATTGCATCTAATGAATGGATTTCCGGTGTATGATGGAGGGCATGAACAGATGGCAGTGTGATGATTAACAATACAACGTGCCCAGAGACCACAGGTTCCTGGACATGGATCTTGGCAATGTTGATTGATACAAGCTTCAGTTTGGGGGCATTCTGAATTGGTAACGCATTCGGGTCGACATTGTGGAGGCGCACCGACAAATGATGGTAGACATGAGCATATAGCTTGGTCATTACGTTCTCTGCATTGACTGTTTGGACCACATGGTGATGGTACACACGGATTGCCTTTTGGTGGTTCTAGTATTTGAAAGAATGAGATGAGTTTTCAGTGCGTACAAATGTGAGTACAGGGTGTCCATTGGTGTGGGAAATATGTAAATTGTACAAATTTCGACAACACATGACAAAAAATACAAAATAGTACGAATTTTTCAATTTCAAAAATTCAAAACTTGTATTTTTTTCAATCAATATTGCAAAATTTGTGCTTTTATTATCAATATTTAATTTTTTAAAAAAACTCCAGTTTTGACATTCCACCAAAAATTAGAAGGGACTTCAGGTAGTGGGAAGGCTCAACTGATAATTTTCAAGTAGTTATCTAGGTGTATGATTTCAAATTATAGAAAATTCAAACTCTTGGTATAAAATTCATCTTCTAAAAGTTCCGCTTGGAAATTTTTAAATTAAGGTAGGGAAAATGTTTTTTGATTTTATGAGTTTAGTAGACACCCTGTCGGTATTAAATGAATGTGTGAATGACCTTCTTTCATTTACCTTCGTAAGGGCGACAGTAAGTGAAGGGGTTGCCAGTCATGCCTTGCGGGCAAGTACACATTGGCACATGGTTGTACACATTACATATGGCACCTGAACCACAAGTGCCAGGACAAGGATCAACGCATTTGTACCTTACACAGGCTTTATTTGATGGACATTCGTCATTCAGTGTACATTCAGGCCTACAACCAACGAAGGGATCACCATGATATTCTGATATACATGTGCATATACCATCTTTGCAGTTGGCATTTGGTCCACATGGATTTGGTGAGCAAGGATCGTGCTCTATTGGAGCGGAAGCTGTGGAATCAGAATATCAATTAGCCAGGCTGTATGCTGAGTTTGGGTGTGGTGATAAATACATGATACTTACGAGGAGGTGGTGCAGGACTACAATATGTGAATGGATCGCCAGTATATCCGGCTGGACAAGTACAGACTGGTATATGGTTATGTACATTGCAAATTGCCGCAGCGCCACAAGATCCAGGACATGGATCTTTGCACTTCTCTCTGATGCAAGCCTTGTCGCTGGGACATTCATAACTGCTCATACATTCTGGATGGCAATTTGGTGGTGTACCAATGTATTCCGATATGCAAGAACATACAGCCGATCCATAAATATCTCTACATGTTGAAAATGGTCCACAAGGCGAAGGTACACACGGATCTGATGGTGTTTGTGGAGGTGGTGGTGGTGGTTCTGTAGAGTAAAAGTCATATAAAATGTGTGGATTTATTGATAATGTGTTGCCAGTATATTTTTGCGTACCTGGGATGTGGCTGCATGTCACAAATGGATTACCAGTGTAATGTACTTTGCAAGAACAAATCGGGCTATGGTTTACTACTCTGCATTCAGAATTTAGCCCACAAGTTCCAATACATGGGTTTTCACATTTTTGCTTTATGCAACTGAGATGTGACTGGCATTCTGCATTAACAACGCATTCAGGACGACAGCTGGGTGGACTGCCAAAGAATTGTGGTAGACAGGAACATATTGCTTGTCCATTCGTTTCTTTGCATTGGCTGTTTGGACCACATGGACTTGGTTGACAAGGATTGGAAGGTGGCGGGGGCTTGTCTAAATAATGAAAGTAATCTCATAAAATTGTGATTTTTAAAATAATTTCATGAAATTAAAAAAATTTGCATTACCTTCTCTGATTGGAGTACAATACACGAATGGATTTCCAGTGTATGTAGAGTAACATGTACATGTTGGAACATGAGACACAACTCTACAATCAGCATTAGCACCACATGTTCCTGGGCATGGATCTTGACATTTGTTATGAACGCAAGCCTTATTTGATGGACAATCACTGTTCACAACACATTCTGGGCGGCAACCTTCATACGGGTTACCAAAGTACTGGGGCAAACAGGTACAAGAACCAGCGCCATTCTGTTCACGACAAATTGCATTTGCACCACATGGTGATGGGGTGCATGGTGTGATTGGTTCCTCAGGTCTATGTTCTATATTATTAAATTAATCTCAGTTAATATTTTTTAAATTTAATGAAATGGTATTGTGAAATCAGATAAATTACCTATTATGACATCACATTGAACCACTGGATTTCCTGTGTACCCAGAAACACAATTGCATCGTGGCGTATGGCTTATTACGCGACATTCTGCATTTATTGCACATGCTCCTGGACACGGATTTTTACATTTTTGGTTTATACATGCCAAGTTATCGGCACATTCGCCATTGCTCACACATTCTGGTCTACAGTTTGGTGGTGATCCGATGTAATCAGCAAGGCAAGAACATGATGGTATGTCTCCCTTGACTAGACATTGTGCATTTGGCCCACAGGGTGATGGGATGCATGGATTACTTGGTTGAGGTGGACTTTCTATTGCTGAAAGAAAGTTTGAATGGAATTTTTGTTACGTCTTCAGTATAGTCAATATTCAATAATCTGTTGAATAAAGTAACAAAACTTACCCAAGAAATGGCAGCGTGTGAATGGATCACCAGTATAGCCTGGTTTGCAGCTGCAAATTGGATTATGATTTCTTACATGGCAAAGAGCTTGGACACCACAAGTGCCAGGGCAGGGATCTTTGCATTTTTGATTTGTACATGCTTCATTCAAATTACAATCTGAGTTTACTACGCATTCGGGTTTGCACATTGGTGGGCTGCCAATGTATCCTAAGATACATGAGCATACAGCTTGATTATTGTATTCTCGGCACTGACTGTTTGGTCCACATGGGGATGGGTTGCATGGATGTACTTCGACAGGTTCTACATAAGTTTGAGGTCATGAGTTGTTTCCAAAAATTCGTTGAATTATGTATTAGGGTTGTATGTTGAACTTACCATGATATGGTTGGCAGGATACAAATGGATTACCAGACATTCCTGGTGGACAAATGCACACTGGGATATGATTGGTAACTTCGCAAAGAGCATTTTGACCACATATGCCTGAGCATGGATTTGTACATCTGTACTTCAAACAAGCTTTGTCAGGTGGACATTCTTGATTGATAACGCATTCTGGTCGACATCCGATATATGGGTCACCGTGATATTCTGGCAGACAAGTACACACTCCATTGGAGCATTGTGCATTTGTTCCACAAGGTGATGGATGACACGGATCAGTTTCAACTGGTTTAGGAGCTTAAATTTGTGGAATATGGTTAGCATAATTTTTATCAATATCGTTTCGTTTGCGGTACAATAAATGTTACATTACTTACGAGGTGGAATAGGATAGCAATTGCTAAAGGCATCTCCAGTGTAACCATCTGAACAAGTGCATATTGGTATATGGTTGTTGACTGTGCAGCGACTATTGAAACCACACGATCCAATACACGGATCTTTACATTTCTGTTTTATACATGCCAGATTTCCCGCGCAGTCAGAATTTACAACACATTCTGGATGACAATTTGGTGGAGAACCAATGTACTCTTGTAAACATGAACATGATGGGATTCCATTGTGATCTTGGCATATAGCATACAAGCCGCATGGATTTGGTATACACGGGTTTGTTGGCGGTCTAGGTGCTTCTTGAATGGGTTCTAATGAAATAAAAAAATGGAATCTGGTTTAAAAATATGCTCGAAAAAGAATCGCGATATCAATATTTGACATCCTTACTTGGTTCAGGAATGCAACGTATGAATGGATCTCCTGTAAATGATGGTTTGCACGAGCATATTGGATTGTGTTGAATTACTCGACAATCGGCATTAACTCCGCAAGTTCCAGGACATGGATCGACGCATTTATAATTTACACACGCTTTATTGTATGCACATTCTGCATTAACCACACACTCAGGTCTGCAATTTGGTGGACTTTCAATGTAAGTTGGCAAACATGAGCATATAGCTTGATCATTCAATTCTTTGCATTGACTGTTTGGCCCACAAGGTGATGGATGACATGGGTTAATTGGTTGAACAACATCTAAACAGGAGATGGTCAAAAAGCATGTAGAGTATTGCTGCAATTTTTCAATTGTAAGAAACTGATAGTTTTCACATTATTTACCTGGCTGAATTATAATAGGGCTACAATATCTAAATGGATCCCCTGTGTATCCTTGCCAACATGTACATAAAGGTGAATGAGATATCACTTGGCACTCAGCATTTGTTCCACATGTTCCAGGACATGGGTCCACACATTTATTTCTGATACAGGCTTTGTTTGGAGAACAATCTGTATTCACAATGCATTCTGGTCTGCATCCTTCATATGGATTTCCGATATATTCAGTTATACAAGTACACGAACCAGCACCATTTTGTTCCCTACAAACTGCATTAGGTCCACAAGGGGATGGACTGCACGGTGATATGTGTTCAAGAGGAGGTGGGCCTGAATTGAACAATTGAATTATTTATGTGTGATCGTTACATCATATGCTTTGTCTTATTTTCATTTCAACCTACTTTCAAAAACTGAGCAACTTATCATCGCATTTCCTGTGTATCCTGGGTGACAGTTACACATTGGCGTATGACTTATAACATGACACTCGGCATTGGGTGCACAAGCTCCTGGACAAGGGTCTTTGCATTTTTGATTGATACATGCCAAATGCTGTGGACATTCACTATTGCTCACACATTCTGGTCGACAGTTGGGTGGGGAGCCAACATATGATGCTAGGCATGAGCAAGATGGTACATCTCCTCTCACTTGACATTGTGCATTAGGACCACATGGTGAAGGCACGCATGGGTTAACAGGCTCGGGAGGTGGTGATGCAGCTAAAATTAAATATATATTCTCAATGTTTGTTTGGAAAACAGATCTGCTGGAGTATTTTTTGTTCACTTACGTATGTATTGACATCGTGTGAATGGATCACCTGTGTAACCAGGTAAACAACTGCATATGGGATTATGATTTATAACTTGACATTTGGTGTTGGTACCACAAGTTCCAGGGCATGGATCTCGACATTTCTGATTATTACAAGCTTCAGTCAACCTGCAGTCTGAATTCACAGTGCACTCTGGTCGACATGATGGAGGAGATCCTATGTAGCCTTGTATGCAAGAACATACTGCTTGCCCATTCATTTCCCTACATTGACTGTTGGGTCCACACGGAGATGGTTGACAAGGGTGAACCTCATCAGGAACTGTAATTCAAAAAATTTAAGAAATTATCAATGATGTCAGGGGGAGGAGGGAGTCGTTTAATATACTTTAAATCAGACACATACCTGGCACGGGTCTACACTGAATGAATGGATTGCCAGTTTTGCCCACAGGACAACTGCAAATTGGTATGTGATTATAAACATTGCACTCAGCTTCTATGCCGCAGGTACCTTGGCATGGGTTTTTGCATTTATTATGTATGCAAGCCAAATTTGAGGAACATTCGCTATTGATCACACATTCTGGCCGACAGCCTTGATATGGATCACCTTGGTATTCTGGTAGGCATGTACAAATACCATTGTGACATTCAGCATTGGCTCCACAAGGTGATGGGTTGCAAGGATCCGCAGCAGGAACCGGTTTATCTTCTAAACATAGAATATTTTTATTGGGATTATGTTCATATGACGTGTGTGAGCAGATATTTTTACTTACGTGGTTTGAGAGTACATTGCGTGAATGGATCTCCAATATATCCTTCAGGACATGTGCAAATTGGAATGTGCGCAGTGACGTGGCAATCAGCATATAAACCGCATGAACCAGGGCAAGGATCTTGGCATTTTTGTCTCATGCAAGCATGTATACTTGAACATTCTGCGTTAATAGTACACTCAGGGTGGCAGTTGGGTGGTTGTCCAATATACGCAGGTAAGCAAGAGCATGATGGGACACCATTGATATTGCGGCATTGAGAAAATGGTCCGCAAGGAGATGGAATACATGGATCAGTATACACTGGTTCTGGTGGTGTTTGTGGAGGTGCTGTTAATGAAATATTGTATGATTTGTCGAGTACTAGCTTTGAATGGATGAAAATTACTAAATTGTATAATTACGTGGTATTGGATAACATCTTGAGAACGGATCTCCAGTAAAACCAATTCTACACGAACAAATCGGACTGTGATGTATAACTTGACAATTAGCATTTTGGCCGCATGTGCCAGGACATGGATCAGAACATTTTTGGTTGATACAAGCTTTGTTTGGTGAACATTCTGAACTGCTGACACATTCAGGTCGACACGATGGTGGATTACCCTCATATGTAGGCAAACATGAACAAACAGCTTGACCATTTATTTCTTTGCATTGACTATTTGGTCCACAAGGAGATGGATAGCAAGGATTAGTTGGTACTTCGGGCCCTAAAAATTGAGAATAATCATTTAGAAGGTTGGATAAACATTTTTATTCAGTATCATTTTCAATTTAGTACCTTGCAATACAGGTATAGGTGAGCAATATCTGAATGGATCCCCTGTGTAGCTAGGCAAACAGGTACACATTGATGTATGTGATACCACTTGACAAATAGCATTTGATCCGCATGTTCCAGGACATGGATCAATGCATTTATTGTTCAGACAAGCTTTTGTAGAGGGGCAGTCAGTGCTGACTATACATTCTGGTCTACATCCTTCGTATGGATTGCCAAAGTATTCTTGTATACATGTACAAGATCCAGCTCCATTTTGCTCTCTACATATCGCATTGCTTCCACAAGGACTTGGTATGCAAGGCGATGAATTTTCTATTGGTTTTTGCTCAACTGAAACCAAAATTGATTAGGTTAATAATGGCCGTATAGTTATGAAATTTTCCAACTTGTTAGACATGTTTTGTTTATACTCACTATATGGAGTGCACTGAACAAGTGGATTCCCAGTGTAGCCTGCTAAACATGAACACCTAGGTGCATGTGAAATTACATGGCATTCCGCAGTAGGTGAACACGCATTGATACATGGATTTCCACATTTATTATTGATGCAAGCCTCATTACTAGGGCATTCGCTATTAGATATGCATTCAGGTCTGCAATTTGGAGGGGTACCGATATATTCTTGTAAACAAGAGCAAGATGGCGTTTCACCTTTAACAATACATTGAGCATTTGGACCACATGGTGAAGGAATACATGGATTTTGTGGTTCGATCGCTTGTGGAGGAGCTAAAAAATAAAAACAAGGCATATCTTAAATTATTACTTCCATTTTTTTTTCAAACATACTACCAAAAATGAACTTACGAGGAAGCTGGCATCTAGTGAATGGATTGCCAGTATATCCAGGTAGGCAACTACAAATTGGACTGTGATTTATGACCATACATTTAGCTCCAATTCCACATGTACCGGGACACGGATCTCTGCATTTTTGATTTGAACATGCTTCGTTAGAATTGCAATCAGAGTTTACTATACATTCTGGTCTACAAGCTGGAGGTGTTCCAAGGTATCCAGCAATACAGGAACATACAGCTTGACCATTATACTCTCTACATTGACTATTTGGCCCGCATGGTGTGGGTTGGCATGGATGTAACTCTACTGGTGCTGTAATCAATTTACATTGTAGAAATTTTTGAAGCAAAGGACACTCATCACATTGAAGAAATGACAAAGTCTTACCTTCGTAGGGTTTACATTGAATAAAAGCATTGCCAGTCATTCCAGCTGAACAAGTACAAATTGGAATATGGTTGTAGACATTACATATGGCGGATTGGCCGCAAGTTCCTGGACATGGATCTTTGCATTTATTTCTAATGCATGCCAAATGATTTGGACATTCGTTATTCATTACACATTCTGGTCGACAACCTTCATATGGGTTACCCTGGTATTCGGAAATGCACGTGCATACTCCATTTGTACACTGAGCATTAGGTCCACAAGGAGACGGATTGCAAGGATCATGTTCAACTGGTGCTGGTGCTTCGGGTGGTTTTTGATGACAGCTTACAAATGGATCGCCAATGTAACCCTCTTCACAAGTACATGTTGGAATGTGGTTGTGGACTGCACAGTGAGCATATAGACCACACGATCCAGGACAAGGATCGCGACATTTTTCATTTATGCAAGCTGTTAAACTGGAGCAGTCTGCATTTATTACACATTCTGGTCTGCAATTTGGTGGAGTTCCTACATAACTTTCCAAACATGAACAGGATGGATATCCTCCAATGTTTCTACATTGAGAAAATGGTCCACAAGGTGATGGTATACATGGATTAACCGGTTCTGGTGGTGCCTCTGGTTTCACTATAACAGTCGATGCTTTTGAGTACCAGAACTACTATCAAGTACAATTGATGCCTGATGCAGAGTGATATCTTACCTAGTATTGGATAACAATTGGAAAATGGATCTCCCGTGTGTCCTGACTTACAGGAGCAAATAGGACTGTGATGAATCACTTGGCATTGAGCATTGTAGCCACAAGTATTGACGCACGGATTCACACATTTTTGATTGACGCATGCTCGATCTTGTGCACATTCAGAGTTCACAACGCATTCCGGTCGGCAGTTTGGTGGACTGCCAAGGTATGTAGGTGAACAAGAGCATACAGCTTGATCATTTACTTCCCTACATTGACTGTTTGGACCACAAGGAGAAGGTTGGCATGGATGGCTAGGTTTTGGAATTTCTAGAAATTGAATAATTCAAATGTTATATTCTCATCATCGATACGTTTTTATTTGATATTCTTTCAATTACTTACCTATCATTTGTGGTATGGGTGAGCAGTATCTGAATGGGTCACCACTGTAGCCAGTAAAACAAGTACAAGAAGGATTATGTGCTAAAGTATGACATTCAGCGTTTGGACCACATATGCCAGGACATGGATCTTTGCACTTATTTGCAATACAGGCTTTGTTAGATGTACAATCTGAATTGACCAAACATTCAGGTCTGCATCCTTCATATGGATTTCCATAATACTCTGACAAGCAAGTACATGCGCCAGCACCATTATGTTCTCGGCATACAGCATTTGTACCACAAGGAGAAGGAATACATGGTGTCACAGGTTCTGGTGGTCTAGTATCTGTAGTAAAAAAATATGTAAATATTTGTTCCCAAGTTGAATGGTATAATTCTATACTTTTCATTACCTTCTATGATTGTGCATTGGAATACAGGGTTTCCGGAGTACCCAGGAGGACAAGAGCATCTAGGAGCATGACTAAATACTGTACATATGGCGTTTGAAGCACAAGATCCAGGACATGGATTTCGACATTTTTTGTTTATGCACGCAAGGTTACTGGAGCAATCGTCGTTAACAACACATTCTGGATGACAATTTGGAGGAGCTCCATTGAAGTCTGGTAAGCAAGAACACGATGGTATTTCACCTTTGACCTGACAAATTGCGTTCGGTCCACAAGGCGATGGTATGCAGGGGTTTTTATTTTCAATCTCTATTGGAGCAGCCGCTATAAGAAAAAGTATAAATTATCCATTGTAATTTCCATAAAATGGTGATATTGCACCTTTTTCTTCTATACTTACGTATTGGTGAACACCTAATGAATGGATCTCCAGAATATCCATTTGTACAGCTACAAATTGGATTGTGATTGATAACTTGACATCTGGCATTCAATCCACATGTTCCTGGACATGGATCGCGACATTTTTGATTGTAACATGCCTCATTTGATGGACAGTCTGAACTGACTGTGCATTCTGGTCTACAAGTAGGTGGCGATCCAATGAATCCTTCAACGCACGAGCAAACTGCCTGGCCGTTGTACTCGCGACATCTACTGTTTGGTCCACAAGGTGATGGATGACAAGGATTTTTATTTTCAATCGCGAATGGTTGACATTGAATAAAAGCATTTCCACTCATGCCAGCGGGACAGCTGCATGTAGGAATATGGTTGAACACTTGGCAATTAGCAGCTGATCCACAAAGTCCAATGCATGGATCTTTGCATTTATTTCTAATGCATGCCAAGTGAAGTGAACATTCATTGTTGATTGTACATTCAGGACGGCAACCACGGTATGGATCTCCTTGATATTCAGGTAAACAAGTACATACACCATCGTTACATTGCGCATTTTGACCACACGGCGACGGATCGCAAGGATCTGATGCTATTGGTTCTGGGGCTATAAAAGTAAATTCGAATTTATTTTGCTATCAGCACTTCGAATAATCGTTGAAATATTTTGGGAGTTTACTTACGTGGCGAAGGTTTTGGATTGCAGCTGGTAAATGCATCACCAATGTATCCCTCTTCGCAGTTACATGTAGGAATGTGATTGTACACATTACAGATGGCATTGAAACCACAAGATCCTGGACAAGGATCTTTACACTTTTGATTTATGCACGCTAAATTACTGCTACATTCAGAATTGATGACACATTCTGGTTTACATTGTGGAGGTGTGCCTATGTAATTGGGTAAGCATGAGCATGATGGTGTTCCTCCAATATCACGGCACTGAGAATATGGACCACAGGGAGACGGAACACAAGGATTACGTATCGGTTCAATGGCTTGTGGAATTATTGGAGCTGAAAATTTATTTAATTTGAAGTTTACAATCAATGCAGAAAAACATTATACCTATTCTTTGAATTTAAATTATTTACCTGGTATTGGATAACACCTAGAGAATGGATCTCCAGTGTAACCTGATCCACAAGTACATATTGGACTATGATGTATAGTTTGACATTTAGTATTTAATCCACAAGGACCAGGGCATGGGTCAGCGCATTTACGGTTGATACACGCTTTACTTGCAGCACACTCTGAGCTTACTACACATTCTGGTCTGCAAACTGGAGGGCTACCTTGATATTCTGGTAGACAGGAACAAACTGCTTGACCATTCATTTCACGACATTGACTGTTAGGGCCACATGGTGATGGTTGACACACATTAATTGGTCTAGGCGTTGTATCTGAATCAGTCATTTCAGAATATTATATTAATTGGCGCTTATTAGTCATGCTGATTAAGAAATATTAATGAATACCTTGTTGTACTGGAACTGGTGTACAATATCTGAACGGATCGCCAGTGTATCCAGGAACGCAAGTACAAGATGGCGCGTGTGAAACAACTTGACAAATGGCATTTTGGCCGCATGTGCCAGGACACGGATCTTTACATTTGTTATTGATACAGGCTTTATTTGAAGCACAGTCTGTATTGATTGTACATTCTGGACGACACCCTTCGTAAGGATTACCATAATATTCTGATAAACATGTACATGAGCCAGCTCCATTATGTTCTCTACACACCGCATTTGCTCCACAAGGAGATGGTGTGCATGGAGAAGATACTTCTACTGGTGGGAGTTCTATTGATACGAACAAAGATTTATAGTAGAACGTTCACAATCTATTTGTAAAAACAATTTCAAAAAATTCTTACCCATAACTGAGCAGTATGAGAACGGATTTCCAGTGTATCCAGATTGGCATTCGCATGTAGGTGTGTGACTAATCACAGAGCATATAGCATATGGGGCGCAAGCTCCTGGACAAGGATCCTTGCATTTTTGACTAATACACGCGAGGTGCGAAGGACATTCGCTATTACTGATGCATTCTGGACGACAGTTGGGAGGAGACCCAATGAATGAGGTTAAACATGAGCACGAAGGAACATCTCCTTTAACTTGACATTGAGCATTGGGACCACATGGTGATGGGACACATGGATTTACTGGTTCTGGAGGTAGTTGAGCTGCATGAACATTTTATCATCAGTAAGATAGTTCTGAAATTATTGAAATATTGAACAATGTCACAATTGACTTACGAATCTCATGACATCTAGTGAATGGATCGCCAGTTAATCCAGGATGACATGTGCAGATTGGCCTATGATTGAATACATTGCATCTCGCTCCAATACCACATACTCCTATGCATGGATTTCTGCATTTTTGATTTGAGCATGCTTCGATCATACTGCAGTCTGAGTCTACTATACATTCTGGTCGACATGTTGGTGGACTGCCAACATATCCATTCAAGCAAGAGCAAACTGCTTGACCATTGTGCTCTCTGCATTGACTGTTAGGGCCACATGGCGATGGTTGACATGGATGAATTTCAACAGGAGCTAAGTATCATAATTAAAATATTTTATATGCTGAAAACATTCAATACATAATTTTCAAGAACAGCAATTACCTTCAAATGGTCTACACTGTATAAATGCATTGCCAGACATTCCCACAGGACAGCTGCAAATGGGAATATGATTGTAAACATTACAAATTGCATCTTGACCACATGTTCCCGGACAAGGATCCTTGCATTTATTCCTAATGCAAGCCAGATGATTCGAACATTCATTATTCATCACACATTCTGGTTTACAACCTGTATAAGGATCTCCTTGATATTCAGCTAAGCAGGTACAAATTCCATTTCTACATTGTGTGTTTGGACCACAGGGTGAGGGATTGCATGGATCAACTTCAATGGGATGTACTATTGGTTTTGGTATCTCATGGCAAGTCGCAAATGCATCTCCAGTATAACCCTGAACACAAGTGCAGGCTGGTATATGATTGTACACATGACATTCAGCATATATACCGCATGATCCTGGACAGGGATCTCTGCATTTTTGATTGATGCATGCTTGATTAGTCGGACACTCAGAGTTGATTGTACACTCTGGTCTGCAGTTTGGTGGTACACCTGTGTAGGTCTCTAGGCAAGAACATGAAGGTACTCCATTTATATCTCTACATTGTGAATATGGTCCACAAGGCGATGGTATGCAGGGATTGTGGGGTAATTCAGGTTGTGGTGGTGCTTGGGGTGGAATAGCGTAGCATCGAGTAAATGGATCTCCAGTAAATCCATATTTGCAAGAGCATATAGGACTGTGGTGTCTCACAATGCAGTTGGCATTTTGACCACAGGTACCAGGACAAGGATCCTTGCATTTTTGCTGGATGCAAGATTTATCTGTCGGACATTCCGCGCTAGTTATACATTCAGGTCTACAGTTTGGTGGACTTCCTGAATAAGATGCCAAACAAGAACATACTGGTTGCCCATTGAGAACTTTACATTGACTATAGGGACCACAGGGAGATGGCACGCAAGGATTGCTAGGTTGTGGTGGCGCCTCAGGTTTAATTTCTAAGGAACAGTATTGGAATGGATTTCCTGTATACCCAGGTAAACAAGTACAACTTGGGATATGACTTATGGCTTGACATTCGGCATTTGAGCCGCAACTACCAGGGCAGGGATCACGGCATTTGTTATTTATGCAGGCTTTATTGGAAGGACAGTCTGTGTTTAATACACATTCCGGGCGACATCCTTCATAAGGATTTCCAATATAATCTGAAACACAATAGCATGCTCCAGCGCTATTTTGTTCCTTACATATGGTATTTGGACCACATGGAGATGGTTCACAGGGTGATTCGTGTACAGGTGCCGGTGGCAAATAAGCGATCGGCGTACATCTGATGAGAGCATCTCCAGTATATCCTACAATACAAGCACATCTTGGAGTATGACTGATAACATGACATTCTGCAAGTTCACCACATGACCCAATGCATGGATCTTTGCACTTATTATTGATACAGGCTAAGTGTGGTGTGCATTCACTGTTACTGATACATTCAGGCTTGCAATTTGGAGGTGTTCCAATAAATTCGATCAAACACGAGCAAGCTGGCGATTCTCCCTTGACAATACATTGAGAATTCGGACCACATGGGGATGGAATGCAAGGGTTTTGTGGGCGATGCTCTGGGGGACTCTCAGGTCTTGGAGAGCACCTTATAAATGGATCTCCGATGTGATTTGGAGGACATTTGCAATTCGGATAGTGATTGATGACTTCGCAACGCGCGCCGACTCCACAAGCGCCTATGCACGGATTTCTGCATTTTTGATTGCTACAAGCTTCATTTAAATTACAGTCCGAATTAATGTTGCACTCTGGTCTGCAAGACGGAGGTGTTCCTATGTATCCTTGAATACATGAACATACTGCATGCCCATTATTCTCTCGACATTCACTGTTTGGTCCACAGGGATTAGGTCGGCACGGCTGGATCTCCTCAATAGCTTGTATAATATCACATTGAATAAAAGCGTTTCCTGAATGTCCTGGTGGGCAAGAGCATGTTGGGATATGTTCAAATACTGTGCAAAGGGCGTTTTGACCGCATACACCAGGGCATGGATCTTTGCATTTGTTGCGAATGCATGCCTTATCTCTAGGGCATTCGGTATTGAGTACACATTCTGGTCTGCACCCTTGATATGGGTCTCCTTGAAATTCTGGCAAACAATAACAAGCTCCATTTCTGCATTCGGCATTTGAACCACATGGTGATGGATTGCAAGGATCCAAGGGTATAGCTTGAGTAGCTATGAGGAAAATAACGAATGAATATCAACATAATCGTTTTAATTTATTAGTATGATTGTCGAATACAGAATATACTTACGTTCTGGAGGTTTCGGTCTACATTCTGTAAAAGGATCGCCAATGTAATTGTCAAAACATGTGCAGACTGGCATATGATTATTCACATGACATATGGCATTCAGACCACATGATCCTGGGCATGGGTCTTTGCATTTCTGCTTGATGCAAGCTTCTTTGCTCGGACATTCAGAATTTATCACACATTCTGGCCGACAATTTGGTGGATAACCAACGTAGTTGTTCAAACATGTACACGAAGGTCTTCCGTCAATATTTCTACATTGCGAATAAGGACCGCATGGTGATGGTATACATGGATCGACAGGTGTAGGAGGACTTTCTGGTGGGGGTGCTGTAATTAATATTGAAAATTATGTTCGAGTTTTAACCATCTGACTCACCAAGTGTAATAAAATTGAAACTTACGAGGTATTGGGTAACATCTGGAAAATGGATCGCCTGTGTAACCGTTTTGGCAGGTACAAATTGGACTGTGCCTAACAACTCGGCATATAGCGTGAGTGCCACACATCTCTCTGCACGGGTCGCCGCATTTTTGATTTACACATGCCAAGTGAGTGGGGCATTCATAATTGGTTACACATTCGGGTCGACAATTTGGTGGACTTCCAGTGTATGTTGGTAAGCATGAACATACAGCTTGTCCATTTAATTCTTTACATTGGCTGTTGGGTCCACATGGACTTGGATGACATGGATTTGTTATCACAGGTTCGATTGCTTGAAGTATAAGTTGGTTTCATTGAATGAGATTGTAATTTATATGCGTTTAAAATTTTACCTCTTACTCACCAGCTATTGGTATTTGATGGCAATATCTTGTCGCATCCCCAGTATAGCCATCAATACACGTACATGTTGGCACATGATTTATTACGTAACATATGGCGTTAGATCCACAAGTTCCTGGGCAAGGGTCTTGACATTTATTCTGGATACAAGCTTTGTTTGATGGACATTCCGCATTTGAGATACATTCAGGTCTACAGCCTTCGTAAGGGTTACCGAAATAACCAGGTACACAAGTGCACGATCCGGCTCCATTTTGCTCCTTGCATACGGCATTGTGACCGCATGGTGATGGTTGACAAGGATTTAAATTTTCTTGTGGAGTTTCTTCAACTAGTATAAAATGAATCGAATATCAAAATTGGAAAACATATTGTAAACTATAATTTATTGAAATATTGGAAAAAATGAATGTAAATTGAGTACCTATTGGTAAATTTTTTAAAAGAATAATCTTACCTTTGGTTCAAACTACTACTCCCTTTTACCTTACGAGGCGTTAACTTCATCTACATCGGTCGATGGAAGCCAAGCTTTTTCGTACTAATTTAGATCAGTCTGCACGGTTAACTAAAGGAATTTTTGTTATGCAATGCACCGCGAACTTGTTAATTAATAGGTACTGCAAAATTAATCAATAGCTTTATCATCAAAACATTACATGGCAAATCGATATGGCAGCATCGCTGTAAAGTACTCCATCAGTGGTGTGAATTTGTCGTTCTCTTGTAAACAAAACCACGTCGTAAGTATCTACGTGGTTAGTAGAAGCTACTACAAAATGTATTACAAGCTTCGCCTTTGCATATACATTTTTTCTCAAATAAAGACAAACATGAGTTGAATGAAGTATCAGATAAAATACTCACTTGGGGTGTTTGATCTAAATCTACAATTATTATGTACCTACGTTGAGTATTATATTAGCTAACTCTATACAATAACACTATGTTGTAAGTTAAATATTACACTACTGAAGAATTATCACTAACATAAAATCTAGATAGATATATTACTATCGACAACAAGCCCTACGACTGACTAGACCCTGACTAGAAAACAACAACTTGAGATCCAATTAAACATCAACAACAAAATCGGAACTAGAAGTTCCATTGAAAATGCACCTTGTGAATGAACTTGCCTTTGATAATAATTCAATCTTATCCACATCTCAAAAACAAGCACTGATTTTTCAATGTTGTCATTTCTTAAGTTGTGGTAGAGAGAAAATCATCTTGGAAAGTGAGCCATTTGTGATTGATATTCGTGCAAATTCGTGCAAATATTTTCTGGAGAATGTATTTTGTGTTGTGCAATGTGAAATGCATTTTATTACAATTTGAAACTGTTATAAAATGCATGTGAAGAGTGATTCATGCAAAATAATATAAATGTAGCATTTTAATGAATTTGTGAAGCACGAAATTTGAAGTTTTTGCAGAAATTATAATTTTTTAGGTGCAATTTAATTTCTGCAATTTAGAATTTCGTTCTTGACAAGTTGATGTGATGTGCAACAAATAGATTCTGGATGAAATTCATAAAAATGAAATCCATTTAAAGGGTATACTTATAAATATATACATATCCAATTTTTAATTTGGTGCGAAATTCGCCATTGCGAATTTTAGTGCACAAAAAACAAGTAATTCGTGCTGTGATAGTTAAGTATTCGTAAATCGATAAGACTTCTTTAAAAAAATCTCGAGTAGCTAGATATTTTCAAATTTTCAAGTATCTTCATTTCTATTTTACTTTTTTTCAAAGGTTCAAATAAATATAAGTTTTGCCAATTTATAAATTTTTCTTGAGAGGAGGGGGATAGTTCCATTTTCTTGAGAGGGTATAAGGTATGGGAATTGTAGTACTAAGGTTTGTCTTTATCTGACATTAGAATTTATAAGCTTGTTTAGGGGTTTTTTAATTTGACAACCTATTTGAGTATAGCTAAGCGAGGAATTTTTTAAAAAAGCAATAAACATGCTCTTCAACAAAAAAAATGGCGATTGGATATGGCTTAAGCGGATATTTTCAATACTGCATATCATGCTTTTAAAAAAAATCATAAAAAAACAGCAAAGTTAGCACCCTTTACCGAGAGAAGCAAAATATGAATAATTTGTGACATGCTAATCGTACCTG
Organism: Pseudococcus longispinus; assembly: GCA_900064475.1. NCBI lineage: Eukaryota > Metazoa > Arthropoda > Insecta > Hemiptera > Pseudococcidae > Pseudococcus > Pseudococcus longispinus. The sequence continues at coordinate 31,768 of FIZU01033257.1, forward strand.
TGATCAAGGCACATGATGCGAATGGATCTCCAGTGTAACCTTGTATGCAAGAGCACACGGCTGCATGATTGACAACTGAGCATACTGCGTTGAAACCACATGATCCAGAGCATGGATCGGCACAACGTTGATTGATACATGCTAACGTTGTAGGACATTCTGGATTTATTGTACATTCTGGTCTACAGTTTGGTGGACTACCAATGTAGTTAGTTAGGCACGAGCAGGCAGGAATATCCCCGTGTACTTGACAAATGGCATTTGGGCCACATGGTGAGCCTGCACAAGGATTCGATGGTTGGGGAGGTGGAGGTGGCAAAGCTGTAAAAGTTTCAAAAGTTAGAGTATTTTATTAATTTTGGATTCACCACCAAGTAAGAATGGGGTACCTGGTACTAGTTGGCAGTGTCTGAATGGATCTCCATTATATCCCGGTGGACAACTGCATATTGGATTATGATTGATGACATGACATTTAGCATTCAATCCACAAGTTCCGGGGCAGGGATCTTTACATTTGCTCATCAAGCACGCTTGTGTAAGAGAGCACTCGGCACTGGTTACACATTCGGGTCGACAAGATGGCGGGGCTCCGATAAGACCAGGTTGACAAGAACATACGGCATGATTATCAATAACGCGACAAATACTGTTTGGTCCACAGGGTGATGGGTTGCAGGGATCGACATCTGTTGAAAAAGAAATTATGGTTTTATTTTTTCTAGCATCCATCTAGTAAAGTTTTTGATTAATTTAACTATCTGCGATACTTACCAACGTGGAGAGTCGGACGACATGCTACAAATGCGTCTCCAGTGGTTTGTGGAGGACACGAACATGATGGAATATGGTTAACCACATCACATTTGGCATCTTGACCACAGATACCAATGCATGGATCGATGCAACGTAAATTGATACACGCTTTGTTTGGTGAGCAGTCTGTATTCATGGTACATTCGGGACGACAACCAGAATATGGATCGCCAAAGTAGTTGATGATGCATGTACAAACTCCATTATTGCAATTGGCGTTTGCACCACAGGGTGAAGGATTGCAAGGATTGGGTGCAGGAGTAGGATATTCAGCTGTAATGGACTGTGTGTTAAAAGAATTCTCTTTTGAAAAAATAATATACAATTTATTGAGAATACTTACCAATCACAATCTGAGTACATTGTGTGAATGGATCTCCAGTGTGCTGTGGTATGCAAGTACATGTAGGTATGTGATTATGCACTCTGCATTCAGCATTCAACCCGCATGAACCGATACATGGATCTCTGCATTTCTCGGATATGCAAGCCAATGTTGGAGAGCAGTCTGTATTAACAACGCATTCTGGTCGACAGTTTGGAGGTAATCCTATGTAATTCTCTCTACATCTGCAAGAAGCTTGACTTCCAATTACATGGCACTCAGAATATGGTCCACAAGGGGACGGAACACATGGATTCACAGGTTGCACTGGAGGTTTGGGTTCTGGCAGTGCTACAGAAGACATTTTTCATATAAGATACTTTGTTATATGATTTTTTTTCAAGTCAGTCGATTGATGTATGTACCTTGGTAACATCTTTGGAAAGGATCGCCAGTAAAACCAGCAGGACAACTACAAATTGGTCTATATTTGATGACCTCACAACGTGCATTTATTCCGCATGTGCCAGGACAGGGATCTGTACATTTGTATTTGTAACAAGCTCGATTGGTAGGACATTCCGAATTTACAACACATTCTGGTCTACAGTCTGGAGGAGAGCCTTGGTAATTAGGTAAGCAGGAACATACTGCTTGATCATTACGTTCTACACATTTACTGTTTGGACCACATGGTGATGGATTGCATGGATTGACCACTTGTGGTGGAGTTTCTGTAATCATTGAAAAGTATGATGAAAATTTGTTGCTTTGTTGCAAAGTTGCAAATGAAGCAGGCCGTTTTCATTGCAGTTATTCTTACCGATGGTTGGTTGAGGCCTACAGCCACTGAATGGGTCTCCAACATATCCAGGTTCGCAGTTACAATTTGGAATATGATTGATTACTGTACAAGAAGCATATGTTCCACAAATCCCAGGGCATGGATTTTGACATTTGTTTCTAATGCAGGCCTTATCAGATGGGCAATCAGCACTAAGAACACATTCTGGCCTACATCCTTCATATGGGTTTCCTTGGTATCCTGGGATACATGAGCAAGAACCTGCTCCATTTTGTTGTTTGCAAATTGCATTCACTCCACATGGAGACGGCTCGCAAGGATTAAGATCTTCTTCTTCTGTACAAAAAAAAGCGCGTTATTTGTCAAATGTTCAGATTTTAAATGAAGTAATTCCTTCAAAATATGCACTTACGTATTTGTTGTTGACATTGTTCGAATGGATTACCAACATATCCGGGCAAACAAGAACATGATACTGTATTACTGATGACCTGGCATTGAGCGTTCAATCCACAAGATCCTGGGCATGGATCTTTGCATTTATTGTTGATACAAGCTAAGTTTCTTGGACAATCATTATTTATAACGCATTCTGGACGGCAGTTTGGTGGAGCACCAACAAATCCTTGTAAGCAAGAACATGTGGGATGCCCGTTGCTTGGCAAACATTGTGCATTTGGACCACATGGTGATGGAATGCAAGGATTTTCAGGTTTTGGTTCAGGTATTGGTTGCGCTGTGAAAGGAATTTATTAATCCGTTAATCACCTTCGTAAAAGTGTAATTTTGAAATAAATTCAATCATATCGTCACCACTTACGTGGTAAATCGTAACAACTTTTGAATGGATCGCCAGTTTGACTTTCACGACAACTACATATTGGGCTATGATTGATGACTTCGCACCGTGCACCATAGCCACAAACTCCAATGCAAGGATTGATACATTTTTTATTCACACAAGCCTGAACACTCGAACATTCTTCACTCACAACACATTCTGGTTTGCAAGAAGGTGGTGAGCCCAGGTAACTTGGCAAACATGAGCACACAGCTTGACCATTGTTATTACGGCATACGCTGTTTGGTCCACAAGGGGATGGAGAGCATGGGTCAAGTGGTACTGGAACTTCTGTTGTGGACATAATAATTCATTGTGATTAATTAATGCCATGTTTTTATGACAGATTCGCAAAATTTTACAAATTTCACATACCTTGTGGTTTGGGTCGACATAAGAAGAACGGATCTCCGGTCATGTCCGGTGGACAAGAGCAAGTTGGGATGTGATTGATAACATCGCAATTTGCATTTTGTCCACAAGTTCCAATACAAGGATTTTGACATTTGTTTCTGATACATGCTTTGTCTCTTGGACATTCGCTGCTAATAACACACTCTGGTCGACAACTTTCGTAAGGATTACCAGTATATTCGGGTAAACATTCGCAAATTCCATCTCCATGACAAATAGCGTTGGGTCCACACGGTGATGGACTACATGGATTGATTGGAACTGGAGTAGCTGTGTGCAAAAACCACAGTCAAGATGCTGCTAACTGTAGGCTGAATAATTTTCAAATACTTACTTATTGGAATTGGTGAACATAAATTGAACGGATCACCAGTGTGACCATCATTACAAGTGCAGACGGGAACGTGATTCAATACGTGGCAATTTGCATTGACACCGCAAGATCCTGGACAGGGATCGCGGCAATGTTGGTTTATACAAGCCAACTGACTAGCACATTCTGAACTAATGACACATTCTGGTCGGCACGATGGTGGTGCTCCGACAAAGTCTGGTAAACATGAACACACAGGACTACCATTGATGATTTTACATTGCGAATGAGGACCGCAAGGAGATGGGAAACAAGAAGGTGGCGCATCTGTTGGTGTGGCTGCGGTACTTGGCGCTGTGAAAACGTGTCATTAGTTAGTTGCTCATCGACTTTTCCTTATTGTGGTATGAAGCAGGTACTTACGTATCGGCAAACATTGCGAGAATGGATCTCCACTAAATTGAGGTGGACATGAACAATACGGATTATGATTACGCACATTACATAGCGCATATAATCCGCAAGTGTTGGGGCATGGGTCAGCGCATTTTTGATTTATGCAAGCTTTATCTGGAGGACATTCCGAACTGACTACACATTCGGGTCTGCAGTTTGGTGGACTGCCTACGTATGTTGGTAAACACGTGCAAACTGCTTGTTGATTGATTGTGCGACATTGACTGTTTGGTCCACAAGGTGATGGATAACATGGATCTTGGGTCGGAGGTTTTGCTGCAATGGAATGCGAGGTTGAATTTTTGTCGAGTTTTAAAAGTTTTCTTTGGGGGTTAGTTTTCCCACTTACGCGTTAATGGAACTGGTCTACATTGGAAAAATGGATCACCAGTGTATTCAGGTGGACACGAACAAATCGGAATATGATTTACAGTGGTGCAAATAGCGTCAGAACCACAAGTACCAGGACAAGGGTCGACACATTTGTATCCAATGCAAGCCAGTGTCAAGTGGCAGTCGTTGTTAGTCTCACATTCTCGTTTACAACCACTGTAAGGATCTCCAAAGTATCCTGTAATGCATCGGCAAGCAGCCACTTCATTTTTGTTGATACATTCGGCATTAACTCCGCAAGGATTTGGATAGCAAGGATTGAAAGGCTCAACTGGAGTCTTTTGGGTATCTGAAAATTCGACGAAAATGCGTTCATATTCTTGTTTTTAGATTTTTTATGTTGATTAGTTCCCAATCCTTTTTCAATGGTTGTTAATAGCTATCGCACAACTTCTACGAAAAGAAATCTTTGTTCGTAAAGTATCTTACTAGGTTCGGGGTGGCATTCGACTAATGCATTTCCAGTATATCCGGGAGGACATGTACAAACGGAGTTGTGATTTATTACATAGCATTTGGCTAAATGGCCGCATGATCCGGGACAAGGATCTATACACCTTTCATTTTTACACGCCAAATTACTCGGGCATTCGGCATTTATTACACATTCAGGCCGGCAATTAGGAGGTTGCCCGATGTAATTGGTGAAACAAGAACATGCGGGTACATTATTTATAACACGGCACTCTGAGTAAGGTCCACAAGGTGAAGGAACGCAAGGGTTACCACTGGGTTTTTCAGTTGGACGTTCTAGAGAAAGTGAAGAGAAGAAAACATGCATTGTTAAAGAAAGTGTAGAGAAGGTGCGTATAAATAGAATTGCTTCGTGAATGTCATTTCGAAAATTCATGTACACATAGAAAGACAGTACACAGAAGACATAGCACAGAGTAATACATACATATGTATAGTCATTCACAAGTAAAAGAGTAGATAAGATATTGTGTACAACATAGAAGGAAAATAATAGTAATTTACAAAGGTGACTTGTTACGAAAAAGTGCCTGCTGGTAATTTTTCTGTCTTAGTTCTTTGATGATCATACTTTTTAAAATCTGTATGCTTGAAAATTATGAAATATTCTCTCAAATTACACTTTGTATAGTTTCCTCCACTGACATAACATCGAGTTGAATGAATTACTTCCAATTGTAGTCGAAGACGCCTCACATCACAAAATTAAATTAGCTCCATTTTTCTAAAATTTTGTAACTTCCTTAGAACATTTCTAATTTTTGAAAGCTTATTTTTTTTTAATTCTCTTTAATGAAAATTGATGAAAAACAGATATTTTTTGATTCACCATGTAACATTTCCTCGTAACCAGTCACAAATAAATGTATAAAGTACAGTATAGAAGAAGAAAAAAGTATGAACAGTGAAAGAAGAATAATCCTTACGTTCAACAATACATCTCACAAATGGATCTCCGGTATAGCCGGAAGGGCAACTACAAATCGGATTATGATTGACGACTTGACATCTAGCGTTTTGTCCGCAAGTATTAGGACAAGGATCTACGCATTTTTGATTTATACACACCTTATTTTGAGCACACTCTGAACTGACCATGCATTCGGGTTGACATGCCGGAGGTGTTCCTATGTAGTTCTTTTGACAAGAACACACAGCATGGCCATTTATCTCCCTACATTCGCTGTATGGTCCGCAAGGTGATGGCAAGCATGGGTTTATGTATTCCGGTTTTACTGAATTTACAAAGAATAAAGAGAATAGTAAGATAGGAAACCGAGTATCCCATTTATGTATGTACAAAAGAATACGTTCGTAGACCGCAACGAAAGCTTACTTTCTTGTATTTGATGGCATGCGCTTATGGGATCACCTGTATAACCGGGCGGGCAAGAACAAGATGGAGCGTGGTTTATAACCCTACACTCGGCGTAGAGGCCGCAAGTTCCAGGACATGGATCTTTGCATTTGTTATTCAAACACGCTCTATTTGGATCGCAATCAGAATTCGTAACGCATTCTGGTCTGCAGCCAGTGTACGGATCGCCGAAATATTCCGGTAAACATATACACGATCCTGCTCCATTTCTCTCTTTACACACTGCGTTCGCTCCGCAAGGAGATGGAACGCAAGGATTTTTCGGCGCTTCGGTCGGAGGAGCGACTGAAAACGAGGTTCGCGAATTAAGAAATGAAATGGTTTTAACGCGTCGATGAGTTAGTGATTTTGTTAGACGATTCGATTCGCGAGGGTTTTAGATAAATACGCAGTCGAATAATAGCTCACTTGGTACAGGAGAACATCCGGAGAATGGATCCCCGGTATAACCGTTTTCACAAGTACACCGAGGAGCGTGATTAGAAACGGTGCAGAAAGTATGAATACCACATGATCCCGGGCAGGGATCTTTGCACCGTTCGTTTATACACGCTAAGGTACCCGGACATTCTGCGTTTATTGTACATTCGGGTCGACAATTCGGTGGACGTCCGACGTAATCTTGCTGACAAGAGCAAGCCGGAGTGTTTCCAACTATTCTACATTCTGAATATGGCCCACAAGGGGAAGGTATACATGGATTTGAAGGTACAGGTGGTGGTAGTTCTTGTGCTGTGTGTGAATCGAGCGTTTGTGTAAAGAAGACGTATCGACAGAGTATTTTCAGCCCTAAGCAGTTGCTTAAGACTATTTACAGTACAGATATAAAGCGATATCTTACGTTGTTTTATGCATCGAGTGAAAGGATCACCGGTATAGCCCGGTGGGCAGCTGCAAACAGGGTTATGATTGACGACTTGGCATCGTGCATCTGGACTACAAGTTCCAGGGCACGGATCAACGCATTTTTGTCTTATACACGCCTTATCCTGCGGACATTCCGAGCTAACCATACACTCTGGCCGACAAGCAGGCGGCGAACCAATGTAGTTCTTTTGACACGAGCAGACCGCGTGATCATCGACTTGACGACATTCGCTGTACGGTCCACAAGGCGAGGGTATACAAGGATTTGTTGGTCTAGGCTTGGGTACTTCTAATTTACACACATAGAGACATAGATAGTGAAGAATTAAGATAGTGCAATAATAAAGTAGTGCAAAGAAGAATCCACAGTCGAGTGGCATGCTTACCCTTGGGCTTAAGATGACATGCGTTTATAGGGTCTCCTATGTAATCGGGAAGACATGTACACGAGGGGGAGTGATTTATCACCCTGCATTCGGCATTCAGACCGCAAGTACCAACGCATGGGTCTCTACATTTGTTGTTGAAACATGCTTTGCTACGGTCGCAGTCAGAATTTGTAACGCATTCTGGCCTGCAACCGGTATAAGGGTCGCCAAAGTATTCTGGTAAGCAAAGGCAAGAACCTGCTCCATTTCGTTGCTTACATACAGCGTTAGCTCCGCAAGGAGATGGTACGCAAGGGTCTTGCGGTGATTCCGGTGGACGAACTGAAAGTTTTACTCGAGTCAGTATATTTTACTCATCAATGACCCCCACCTCCCCTACTTTGCCAATGTGCATATATTCTTCGAAATTACCTTCAACTATTTGTATACATCCGGCAAAAGGATCACCGGTGTAGCCAATTTCGCAATTACAATGGGGAGCATGTTTGACTGTGACGCAAGTAGCGTGTACACCACAAGAACCTATACAAGGATCGCGACAACGCTCATTCTGACACGCCAAATTGGGCGGGCATTCCTCATTAATGGTACATTCTGGTCGACAATTTGGCGGTCGTCCAATATAACTTTCAAGACAAGAGCATGCAGGGCTGCTACCTACAACGCGACATTGAGCGTTTGGTCCGCAAGGCGAAGGTATACAAGGATTTGTCGGATGACGTTCGTCAGTTTGTACAGCTATATTACAGAAAGAATTGTATAGAAAGAGAAGAAGAAATGAACACACAGTATAAATAAATAGGTAATAGGTATATAAGCAAGTGCAGATCGAAACCAGTGCTTTGTATGTACTGCTTCAAGTGCAATATTGTACATATAGTACCTTGCAGACTGCAGCCCCCTCCCCTAATAAAATGCATGAATTGCTTACGTTCTTCTTTAACACAGCGAACAAATGGATCGCCAGTGAACCCTGGTGAACAACTGCAAATAGGGTTATGGCTGACCACTTGACACCGTGCGTTGTAGCCGCATGTTCCGACACACGGATCTTGACATTTCTGCTTAATGCAGGCTTTGTTCTGCGGACATTCCGAGCTAACCATGCACTCGGGCCTGCACGCCGGAGGTGAACCGATGTAGTTTTTCTGGCAAGAGCATACAGCGTGATTGTCTACTTGTCGACATTCGCTGTATGGTCCGCAGGGCGACGGAATGCACGGATTTCTCGGTCGTTCAGGTCTCGCTAAAGTGTATAGAAGAAGAAGAGAACACATATAGCCTCTGGCATGCAGTACATGCGTAGATATAAATAAATTGTAGAGTCTGGAGTGCGTGACAGATTTACAGTCTCGAAGAATCGTACACATATATAAAAAGAATAGAAATTTGGTGCCTATGATCTCGATAGATAAGATACGTAGTACATAAGCAGATAGGCTAGAATAAGAGAGTTCTGTAAATGTATCATTCACCCAGAGTAATAATAATAATAGTAACGAGAAAAATAAGAGTACATAAACATAAGAAAGATATAGAATACAGTAAGAAAGAAGAAGAATCTTACGTGGAGGTGGTTTTGGCGTAGGATGACAGGCCACAAGCGGGTTGCCTGTGTATCCTATGACACAGCTACACGAAGGAGCATGATTGATGACCCTACATTCGGCATTTGAACCGCAAACTCCGATACAGGGGTTCACGCATTTATTGTTGACGCATGCCTTATCGTGAGAACATTCGCTGTTCAGAACGCATTCGGGTCTGCAGCCAGTGTAAGGATCTCCCGAATATTCGGGTAGACATTGACACGAGCCAGCCCCATTGCGTTCTTTACACACTGCGTTACTACCGCAAGGCGACGGATGGCAGGGATCCGGTATTTCGGTTGGGATTGCTATGGAAAATAATATAAGGGCGTTATAAATCGAATACTTCAATTCGAGGGATTAGTTTGGAATACGTAGATGTGCAGGATGAGTTTATGATGTGAAAGCTGAATTCGTTTTATCAGTTGGTAGACTTTGAAATAAAATCTCGACTGGTGAAAATAATCGAAAAATAACAAGATATCTAAAATAAATGAAAAAATCAGCTAAAATATATGAAAATAGCCTGGACTTGTTTTTTTCGAATATTTTATCGCTATTTTTATGGGAGTTCACTTCATTTTCAACAAGTTGAATTTCACTAATACATCGTCTGGAATATTTTGAATAATTTCCGTGGTATTTTCAGACCCGAATTGAATGAATGGCAGAGAGGCAATTTTCTCCTTCTCTATCATTGCAACATTGCATGTTTAGTCAGCAAAAATTGAGCTGAATGTGGAAATTTTCGAGGTGGCAACCTTTTTTTTTTTGGAAAATTTTACATTTTGAGTGAATAAAATTGAGAGAAATTGCATTCTTGACCATCAAAATTTGGAAAAAATTCTCAATGAGTTACAAATTTGCAATTTTTGACCTTCCTTGTTGTGCCAAGTTTGAATGTGCTCGATTTTTTTTTTCATTTTGTTTGTTTGTTAAAGGGAGAAGGGAGGTTTTGGTGAACGAATTCATCGAAAAGTCAACACCAACGCTTACTAATTGTTGATGTTCCATAAATTTCTGAGTTTTGGATAATACGAATACGAATTTTTAATGAGATTTTCATCTATCTGCACATCTCGTTTGCTGTTAATATTTTAATAGCCACTGTTAACTTGTTCACTTTTTCAATTCTTAACATTTGAACGGTTAGGGGTGTTAATTTCGTGGTAAGATGATCATTTCGCTTACGTTCAGGTACTCTAGAGCATTGTATGAACGGATCGCCGCCATAGCCAGGTTCGCAAGTACAAACCGGCGTATGATGTACGACGACGCACTGAGCATAAGGGCCGCAAGAGCCGATACACGGATCTCGACATCTTTCATTTTGGCAAGCTAAATGGCCTTCGCATTCAGAATTTGTAGTACACTCGGGGCGACAATTCGGCGGTCTACCGATATAGTTTTGATGGCAAGAGCACGTCGGTATGCTATTGTGATTTTGACAAATGGAATTGGGCCCGCATGGAGAAGGTACACAAGGATTTGTAGTAACTGGTTCGATATCCGGTTCTAGCGCACGCACATGCAAAAATATACCATAGCGTAAAGCACACATAACACAGATTTCCCTTGGAAGCAAACTTTTCCCGGCTTACTTCGTATTTCAATGCATCTAACAAACGGATCTCCCGTAAAGCCTAGATTACAGCTGCATATGGGGTTGTGATTTACAACGTGGCAACGTGCGTTATAACCACATACACCTATACATGGATTCGAGCAGATTTGATTCAAGCATGCTTTATCAAATGGACAATCCGAGTTGCTGATACATTCCGGATGACAATTCGGCGGTTTACCAAAGTAACCGGTCAAGCACGAGCATACGGCGTGATTGTCGATCGCCCTACACTGACTGTACGGGCCGCAAGGCGATCGCATGCAAGGGTGGGCGATCATCAGATCGACAGTGCATGCTAAATATGCATAAAAGAATGATAGTACACAAAGAAGCAACACGAAATGCAGAAATGAGCAAAGGTGGGGGTTGCGGTGACAATAGCAACAAGGTGTCTGGCAACCCTGCCCTTTGGTCTTCCAAAAATATAGATAGAGCAAGAAAATGAAGTGAAACATGCATCTCTGATGTAACGATTGAATGGATAAGTTGATGTATGTGCATTTTTAATGATTATTTTGAGCTGAAATGACGTTGGGTAGGGTGACGCATATTAGGCGATAAGAAATTGTTTTGAACGATTTCTCCTCTAATTGACTAGAAATACTCGTAGATATATTGGGTAGTTTTTTATCAGTTGGGCATGTTTTCTTGAGAAATATCAGTAGTTCTTTTCTTCTGTTACCATGAAATGTGCCCACTGCCCATACTATTTAAAACGTGCCCTATTTTATGCAATATTTTCATCAAAAAAAAAACTTCAAAAATTTTGAAGAAATGCGCGAGAAAGTTTAGTTTTAGCACTTTCAAACAATTTTAAACAGTAAAAATGATGAGTGGTCACGTCCAAATGGTGAAATTTTGATTTTTGTGACCACAAATTTGAAAATGTTTGACTACGATGAGAAATTGAGAAAAAAAATTATGACTTAATTTTACAAAGGCTGGCGAACTGTTGGGAAGAGTGTATTTTCAACAAAATGTATTAAGAAATGAAATTTTTATTTTTTTCTGTCTCAAATTTGAAAATTTTTGAACCTTGGTCGATAGTTTTGAAAATGAAAAAAATCATTGTTTTTTATTTGAAAATATTAATTTTCTAGCCCATTTGAGTTCTACAAAAAAAACGTTAAGAATTAAAATTGTAGATCTTGAAACTTTCTGCAGTAAGCTATTTGGTTTTTTCTAGAATGAAGTTCGAAATTTGATTATGAATTTTATACGTAACGAATTTTGACTACCAAAATTTCTAAAACCAAGCTTCCTGGAAAAAAATCACACGCCCGCTGTAGAAAGAAAATTTTAAGCTCTACAAACTTGATTTCCAAGATTTTTTTCTAGGGTCATTAATTTGGCCAGAAAATCCACGTTTATGGGAACTTCAGCTCATTAATAAAGTTTGTATATGGTCTGAATTTCCCATAAACATGGATTTTCTGGCTAAACTAAGGGTCCTACAAAAAAAATCTTGAAAATTAAAATTGTAGAGTTTGAAAATCTCTTTCTGCAGCAGACGAATAGTTTTTTTTCAGGGGCTTGGTTTTCAAGATTTTTGCACTCAACGTTTTATTTTCGTTTTCAAAACCATCCTCCATCCTACTTTGAGTCCTTCTATATGGGCTACCCTGTATATAGATGAATGATTTAGCCTTCAACAGTTTTGGATAACCGCCTCCCCCACCACCACTATCAAAAATCAATCTTATGTATATTCCGTGTTGAGCTACTGGCTCAATCTCTATCCGTTCAATCGTTAAAACTCGAGAGACGACAGTTGACAGCAGATAGAAAAGAAATAGTACACAAATAAAGCGAAACAAAAGCCTTACTAGGATCATGTATGATCTTTCTACATGCAGTCAACGCATTGCCCGTATATTCTTGTAGACAGAAGCAAGATGGCGTATGATGGACAACTTTACATTCAGCATTGATACCGCAAGCACCAGAACACGGATTCACACATTTATTGTTTACGCATGCAAGATCCCAGGCGCAGTCGGAATTTTGTACGCATTCCGGCCTGCAACCTGTGTACGGATCACCGAAGTACCCCGGATAACAAGTACACGAGGCGGCATTATAGGATTCTTTGCAGATGGCGTTTGCGCCACAGGGCGAGGGAGTACATGGTTCAGGTAATGGGGTCGGTATAACTGAAACGAGTAATTTGTATCATGTACCCGATAACGGCAGCTTCGCACCAATCACCCAATCTCTTATTGATAATCTTACCTGGTATGGGATTACAGCCGGAAAATGGATCTCCTTGGAAACCTTCGTGGCACGAACAAATAGGCTGATGATTGACGACCGTACATTGCGCATTAAAACCGCACGAACCGATACACGGATCACGACACTTATTATTTAAACACGCGAGTTTCGTAGGACAATCGGCGTGAATTAAGCACTCCGGACGACAGTACGGCGGCGTACCGAGCATACCCGCGAGACACGAGCACACAGGCCGGCTGTCGGTTACTTTGCATTCGGAATTCGCTCCGCAAGGTGATGGATGGCACGGGTTGTATGGTACTGGAGGTGGTTGACGAGGTTCTGCAAATTAAACATGTAAGATGAAATGCAATTCGAAGGATTACAAATGCGCAAAAGGTTCTATTCTGAGGGGGGATGAGGGAGAGGGAAAAATTTTATTGGTTCCATTTTTCATTTAAAGAGGAACTGATGGTTATTGTGATAGAATCGATAGAATTTCGCTGCGAAGTTGTTATATTTGTACCTACTTAATTACTCGTAATATGAATAGGAAACCGATCTTTCTTCCTGCATAATTAATTAATTATTCAAACTGTAGCTTTCATAACTCAGAAATTCCATTAACTTAATTTCGGAATACGATGTATTATCTGTATTGCGTGTTGTATTTATTTTGTTGCGGGTATTTCCGGTAGCGTAGCTAGTCCCTTGAATTATATCAGGGTGAGATTGCTGAATGATAGTAATATCGTTGTTTGTGCATTCGAGCCTATAAGTCTGTGCTGTTTTACCATCTCAGAATCTTAGGTGATGGATTCCGAAAAAAATCAGAAGGTAGTTTTGAAAATTTCTCCTTCAGAACTATTTTCAATTGGATTGCGTTTTCGCCAATTTCTTTATGCAAAAAATTGAAAAATCTCGAAATTGATCAAAACATCAAGTGTTATCCAGCACAGCCCCGGTTGCCCCGGTTTTAGGATTTTCTTTGGGGGGGGGGATGATATAAGTTATTCATGATAACATATTTTCTGATCAATTTTCACTCACATTCGAGGATGAACTGAAGTTAGCTTGACAAGGAGGGGGAAGAGGTTAAAATTCAAGTTTTGACTCTAAGTAGGATTTTTTCGGATTATCCGACTCTGCATATGCAATTTTCCCTCTTATAATCAGAGATACCAAAATAATTATTATCAACAAAATCATGATTTAAAATTTTTGAATGGATGATTTTCAATTTTAAGAAAAAAAATCGACTAAATCAGATATTGTGTGTGAGCAACTACCTCTACCTATGATCTTGAGAAATTTTTTTAAAGTCATGATCCAAGTTATTGAGATGGGCTAATAAGAAGAAAATTGGGATTGTCTGAAGCTCAAAATTTCACAATAAGGTACCCTACTGGTCAAAAGGACGTTCAAAATTCAGGATTTTATTGTAACTAATTAATGATTTTCATGATTCATAATTTTTTATAGTGAAAGAAAATTATGATTTTAAATCATAGGTATCTAATTTTGACATTTTTAAAATAAAAAGATATTCATGATTTTCATAAAGTCTGAAAACCATTTTATGATTTTGAATCAAAATCAATTTTTCATTAAAATATCCTTTTTTTGGTCTAGAGGAGGGTGGGCTGAAAGCCTAGTTTCGAATTTGAAAAAGCAATTGGGAGGAAAAGACGGGTATTGTATCAAGAAATAACACACATATTTTATTTTTATTTTTATCACAATTTTGTTGCGCCTAAATTCCCGCGAGAGCGCTATTCGCTCGTCACCAGTTTCTCGTGGCGACTAGTTGAGTAACGTTCGCGCTACTTCCATTGCGTATAAAACTCCAATTTCTCAGTGAAAAAAAAATCGTAAACATTTTTCAGATACACCATTGGAAAGAGCGCAAAATTTACTATAATATCGGTCAATAAAAAATTGGGGTCATCGTGATGAATTTTTGACCTGTTTCTGGAAAATTGAAAATTTGTTGGTCGGGTAAGGGGGCACAAGATTTGATTTAAAAAAAAAAAATACATCTTGTTACCCATCCAAATACCCGTCTTTGGCCCCCTATTGCATTTTCAAATTCGAAGAAAAAATTTCTTCATCTATATGAACGGCGGCCACCTTATTAGGGGGTGATTGTACCTCCAAATCAGTACCTCCCTCCCCCTCAATCCTTCATATACAAAAATATCCAAATTTGGAAATACAGTTTTCCAATAAAACCCATGATTGTCCATTTTTGGTAAAAATAAGTTACATATTTAATTTATAAAGTTGATTTCTTCCATTAGTTTTAGTTTTGTTTTTTTGTTCCATTTCCACTTTTCATTGTGCCGAGCTATAAGCGCTTGAAAAAAGGCCAAACTTGCTTATACGAACTGAAAATGTTAATGTCTCAATATTTTTTAGCTACAATATTTGAATAGCATAATACTGATTTTTAGCATTTCATTTTAATTAATTTTCGTTTTCTTTTTTGATTTCAGGAGATTATTCGTTCGACCACGAATTTTCAGCATTAGGTACATCGTGATCATCGTGATAACAGTTTCAGAATATTTCGAGGGTGAGTATCTACATCTTTTTTGTTGAATTTGGTAACACGAGCATTTTTTCAGGTAGAAAACCTGACCTTACTATTTTTTGTTGTTGAAATGAAGTTTGGAGAAATGATTTATTCGAGGATTCAATTTTATCTGCTGAAAAAAATCCCACAAACACAAAATACGTAGTCTATATTTTACCTAAATTCGTTTTTTTTTTCACATAAAAGTTTTCAAAATTGGAGGAGACAGCGCTCAATAATTTTTTTTGGCCCATTAGTTCCGTCCCTGGTTGACGTATGAAAGGAAATTATAGCAAGGTGTTATCAAAGGGTGTCATTTATGACTATTGTTTTTCAAGCCTTAGCTATTTTTTTAAAACTCATAGCCATAAAACATATTTACGGTGTTATGGTTTTTCTTCTTCAAGGGGGCACTTTCTAACAAATTATCGCAGCCCATTTGGATTATTTTTAATATCACTTATTTTGAGAATACCTATATAGCTTATTTATCAACTTCACCATACACGTGATAAAACACGTGCCATGACATTCTGAAACTAATTCATATTTTAAGTTGTTCGAATTTTTTTTTAGTGAAGCAATTTCTTTTCATGGTAGAATCAGTGGCGGCTAGAGTATGGTATCAGGCGGGCATTTGCCCGCCTGAAAACGGGGTGGGTGGTCATCAGGCAGTGGAGGTCCCGGGTCCGGTTTCAAGCGAGTAACTAGCACCAGCTTAAAAATTTGTGTTAATAACATCAAACATGTAATCCCATCTCTTATTATAAGATAAGTACAGCACAAACTAAGATATTTTGGAATCTAGAATTTATATGCATAGCCCACATATAAGCACATCTTTATTTTTATGATTTGATACTGATGTGTGCTTAGAATTGAGATCTCCTATTCTATACCTGTCCCTCTACCTATCTATATTCAAAATTAAAATTGAAATTAAATAGAGTGGTGCTAGATCATTCAGAAAAGAGCATAAATTTTCTCATCTGGTAAATAGTCACCTATTAGCGTAATGTGTTTGAGTGAGAATGAGAAGGCTGCGTTCTCAAATTGTGAACTGGAGATAGCGAAAATAAATGCTAGGATAGACAAACAACCAAAGATTTTTGAGAAAAAACAGTTGGAAAACTGACGAAATTCAAACTTTTGGTACCTTTTTCTGCAAAAATTTTCGCCCTCGCTTCGCTCGGGCACAAATATTTTTTAACTTTGTTCAAATAAAATCATGTATTTTTTCAATGATATTTCAGCTCTTAGATGCCG
>FIZU01033288.1:0-11735 GCA_900064475.1 Pseudococcus longispinus
AATCCCCGCAGTGGTAAACAATCAGAAAAATATTTTTATGCTCAGTTTTGCTTCAGTGTGTGATTTTTTTAGTGCCGAGAGTTAGTGCTAGTGCTAACTTCTCCAACGTACATTTCCATCGCAGGGCTGTTTCAAAATTCTCGCTCGTGTATGAGAGGTTGCCTATACTGACAAAATTAGGGTAGTAATGATTTTTCTTTGGTTTGATGTATTCACATTGTTTAATTTAACTGCGAAATTAATTTAAACTCGTACGGGTTGAATTGACTTATTGGATTGTTTTTCGAAATGCCATTTTTTATCAAGAGAAAACTGAATTGCGGATTTTATATTGATGATGTTTGTGTTGTTGGAATGAGAAATTTCATGATTTATTCAATTTCAGAAATGCTCGGTGACCTGTTTAATATCATTTATTCATCTGCGTAGGTCGTACGAATGTATTCATCTTATTTCGTCATCATCATTATCAGAATCGTATCGATTCTTGCCTTAAAAATTGAATGAATGTACAATTTCTTCAAAAAAAAAAAAAAAAAAATCAAAGACAATTTCATTCGACATATGAAGATATTTATTGGATACTTCAAATAATAACTACACACAAGTTTGAATACAATTCTAATAATACCAGGAAGAAAAATAAACGTCTCTTTACACTAAACGAAGCATACGAAACTTGATTTGTTGCATTTTTATTCGGTAAAAGAAACCACTCGACGTACATCCTGGGTACATGTAACTTTTACATATCATCGCGAAATAAATTTTATTGCAAATACGCATTTATATTGCTTTTATTTATTGCTCAATTCTTCTTTTGTCGGAAATGTCACTATCATACTCGTGCTAGTGTTGCCATTTAACTCATACCTAAACCATACATATGCGTTATTAAAATTGCATACTCGTATATCATCGAGGCGAATTGTACCAGAGGCTTTATACAAAAAGGAAATTACTTTCACGTAGAAGCCCTTTAGAAAAAAGCTCCCAGCTTTGTGAATTTTAATTGAAATCTTTCGGTTGGATTTTTCAAGAGGTCATTCGAGTTCATATCGAGTTGAAGAAAAAAAAATTCCCCAATGGAAAATTTATAAACGAGATGGATACTTTCTTGCGTAGTAATAACTTCGTCCTCTTTCTGAGACCAGCCATTCATCATTGGGTAATTTCGGGTGCATAAAGATTGCCAAAATAATGAAACTGTTTACTCGAACAAACAAGGTAAAGGTTAAAACCTACTCGAAGTTGTTATCGGTTATGAATCCGTACGTAATATTTTGTCAACGTCGACACGGTTCCTGTAATTTAAATGAATGAATTTTGCCAACCCAAGCAAGATTGTTTATTATAATTGATGAGGTATTTTACGAGGTGTGTTCGTGTATGGTGCAATTTTTATTTTTAGTCGATTCGACATCGTCTAGATGCTCATTTCCAAAGAAAAAACTGCAATGCCAAAAAAATAGGTAAAGTGAAAAAATAATGGGTCAGTTGGCGAGTCCGAATCTTACGAGATTTTAAATATTCACATCGACTGAGTTAGATTTTATGGAAGAATGAAAAATCTTATATTCATGGGGTTTTTTTCAACCCCCAGTCCATCGAAATAAAGAAATCCATTATTTATAAAGGGGGAAAAAACGAGCTGTACTGTTACAAGTTTTCGATAAACGGCGTAGAATTAAAATTAGATGGTATTTGCGAAGTTTTTCCCAACAATGGAAAAATATCGAACTGAAAACTTTTCGGTTTGATGTTTTTTTTGGAATTTCGTTAAAGTTGAAGGTCTCCTTGAAATCTTTTTTGTTGCTTCGCAGATGTTTTCCATCCAATGTTTCATGTTTCGATCTAATAACGAAATAAAAATGGTTGATTCGTAGTCCACATTAATTAGTCAGTTTGAAAAGGTCGTCGATATAATATCATGTTTTCTTGTACCTTTTTCGAGTACCCTTGGCTAAGGTGAGAATTATTTCACCTTAGATAATTCACGGTTGAATAAAAATCTCGCGTCATAGTTTTCCTTGACCTTAGAAAATCCCCTTCGTAGAAACGTTGCTAGCGTTTTATCGTCATAACGGAAATTACCTAGCAGATCTCCCTTAGGTGGTAATAGAAACTGAAAATCATTTTTCTTCATTTTTTTACCATCATTACGAGAAATTATTTTAGCCGGGTATTGAAAAATATTGCTCGATTGTTAAGACGAAGGCGAGATGTTTCGATCGTAAAAAATTCCCAACCGAGAGAAGATTTTTCTCGATGTAAAATCGAAAAAAAAAAATATTTATAGTAATTTCACGGTAATTTAAGTGCTCGTTAAATTTAGCTTCCGTTTTATACGTACAAAATATGGGTAAATTTTGCCAACAACGAAAGCCAGCGGCGAGCTTTCCTTTGGAGAAAAAAAATTCATTACGATTTGAGGAGAAAATTACTCTATTACAATTAGCCATGGTTCGTTAATATAACACGTGTTCGAATTGGTAAAATGAACTTATAATACTGTTACGTAGATTTAATTACGAATTAATTATAGAATGAGATTTTAAGTAAAATTGAAAAAAAAAATCTAACGAAAATAACTACTCGACGATTTATTATTCGTCTATTTGCGTGCAAGTAATGGAAACATCGACCTAGTTTCTTTTTTATTATTATTCAAATATACGACAACAAGTACCTAATAAAACATTTGTTTTCTTTTTGCCAGGGTATCATTCGGAAGTTCGAAAGGATCAATGGTGGAGACGTTGATTTACGAAACCCCTGTCCAAGAAGAACCCGAACCTACTCCTTCGCAGAAATCAAATTCCGATAAAAGCGACGATACGGATTCGTATTCGACGTGAGTGTATTATATCGATTGTAGTACGTGTATGTTTAACATGCGATATAAAAGTTGACGATTTTTTTCCTCCAATATTTGTATTGAAACGGAGTTGTATACAATTAGAGAGGACTTCTTAGTGGTTCGAGGTTTCGTGTAAATAACACGTATTGTCGTGTCAAGTGCTCGTCAGCTGTTTACGACGAAAAATGAAAGGGATTTGGATAAGAGTTGCCTCTTCAGTAGGTCTCTTGTGTCATCAGATGTCTTGTTTTTATGTGATTGCAGCTTTGAAGTGTAAACAAAGATATTTTATGGTGAAAATTAGCTATTCAAGGCAGGGATTTGTAAGGATAGGCTTGATTATTTTTTAGAAAATGGAAAAATAGGTGGGTAATTATTTCGCAATATTACGTAATGTTGCATACAGGGTGTTCCGGTAGTAGTGCAACGCCTTCAAACCAAAGATGCAGCTATCTAAACTACGTGAGTGTGTGCAAGTTTGCGGACCCCCAGAATTTGAAGGGACATATTTATGCATTAGTTTTTATGTTACTTAGTAAATTTTTCAAAACTCTAGATAAGCAATTTTTTTTGAAACTTTTTAAACTCTACCAAATGAATTATATTCGTGTTTTGCCTACCTCTAAAATTGAAGGAGTTGGAACGATTTGAAAATTTGTAGGCTTCATAACTCCTTCAATTTTCTAGTTATGCAAAATTTTGTAAGAGTCATTTTTGTTGAGCTTTTTAAATTCTACGAAATGAACTAATAATTTTTTGCCCAACTCCCAAATTGAAAATTTGAGAGACCATTTTGAAAATTTTTTGAAGAGAAAAATTAAATTTTAAGAAAATAATGTCAATTTTCATAATTTTTAATGGTTGTAGCTCCTTCAATTTCAGACGTATGCTAAAAATTATTTTATCATTTTGTAGAGCTCAAAAAGTTTAACAAAAATGACTCTTGCAAAATTTTTCATAACTTGAAAATTGAAGGAGTTATGCAGCCTGCAAGTTTTCAAATAATTGTAGCTCCTTCAATTTTAGAGTTAGGCAAAACATGAATATAACTGGTTTTGTCGTGCTTGAAAAGTTCTGTAAGAAAAGTTTGAAAAAAATTGCACATTTATATTATCAACGAAGTTACAACGTTTTAAAACATCTACCAGGACTATTTCAGTATGCATAACTTTGTTCCTTCAAATCCTGGGATCGGCTAACATGCATACATTTATGTACAGCGTGTTCCAGTGATAGTGCACCGCCTTCAAACCAGAGATACAGCTACTCAAACTACATAAATGTATGTACGTTTGCCGACCTTACGATTTGAAGGGGCAAAGTTATGCATTAACCCTGATAGATATTTTGTAAGAGCCTTTTTTTGTTGAGCTTTTTGAGCTTTACTAATTGAACCAATAATTTTTGCCCAACTTCAAAATTGGAAACATGAGAGACCATTTTGAAAAATTTTTGAAAAGAAAAATTAAATTTGAAGCTAATAATGCCACTTTTTAATGATTGAAGCTCCTTCAATTTTAGAGTTATGCTAAAAATTATTAGCTCATTTTGTAGAGCGCAAAAACCTCAACAAATATGATTCTTGCAAAATTTAGCATAACTTGAAAATTGAAGGAGTTATGAGGCATACAAATTTTCAAGCCATTGTAACTCCTTCAATTTTAGAGTTAGGCAAAACATGAATATAACTCATTTTGTAAAGCTTAAAAAGTTGCACAAGAAAGTTTTGAAAAAAAATTTCCACGATAGATATCTATATTATGAGCGAAGTTACAACGTTTTTGAACATTTACCAAGACCGGTGCATAACTTTCCCCCTTCAAATCCTGGGGTCGGCAAACATCCCTACACTTATGTGGTTTGGGTAACTTCACCTCTGCTTTGAAGGCGGTGCACTACTACCTGAACACCCTGTATAGTGTAGTAATTACCTAAAATTTTGGTTTGAATTCTGTACAATTTTCTAAGCCCAAAAAAGTCTGACAAAATATCTAAAAGTTAGTGTAACCGATTTTCGTGAGTGAATTTTGTAATGGAATTGCCTTTAAAAATTTTTGAAGTCCAATCCTAAGTACAAAAAGTCAGTAGAAATCTAAAAAATTTTCCAAAATCAAAAAAGTCTGAAAAAATGTAAAAAAATCAGCGTTAGGTAAAAAACTGTCTGACAAAATGTCCGATTTCAACTTTCTAAAAATTTTTCAAATCCAAAAATTGATTTGAATTTTTCAAAAATGTTCAAGTCCAAAAAAGTCTGACAAAATTCCTATAAGTTAATCTCTGAAACTTTCCAAGTCAAAAAAGTTTGCCTGATAAAACGTCAGAAAGTTACCCTGATTTCTAAAAATTTTCCAAGTTCAAAAAGTCTAATTTTGTTTGTCTGGGAAAATGTCTAAAAATCAGCATCATCTCTGAAAATTTTCAAGTCCAAAAAAGTCTGATACAATGTCTAAAAGTCAGCATTATCTTTGAAATTTTCCAAGTGAAAAAAGTCAGTGAAAATCTGAAAAAATTTTCAAGTCCCATAAAGTCTCACAAAATGTCTAAAAGTCATGGAATTTCGTCAGGTTTAAAAGCATATTCTATGCTGTGGGGAGGAGGGGGGGGCTAACAATATGTTTCAGTTTTCAGTATCGTAGTCAGAAAGCCATTCAAATGGGGTATTTTAGAAGGTGAAAAAATTTTATTTATTGAGAGATTTAAAAAAAAATCATTATACCTATTGCTAAAATGAGTAAATGTATCGGCCCAACCGTAGCGAGGGTAAAAATTTTCGTGAAAAATTGGATTCAAAAGCTGAAGCATCATTTTTTCCAACATTTTAGTTGTCAAGGAAAATTTGAAAATGTTAGTAGTGAAAAATACAAATAAAACATGACATTTTCATTCGATCGGGCCCCTAAAATCTCCGAGCCCGAGGACAGAAGTCTCATCAGCCCCCCTCCCCCCCCGAGTAGGGCCTACCAGCAGGCAGCAACTCTTATGTTGATATTAAAACAACACAAGTCTCGCCTGGATATAATCAACTTTATGGCTCAATTTTCACACTTAATTAAATCAAATTCATATCTTGGGAATTTATCTTTCACGTGTAACTAACCCCTCGAATAATGCTAAAGAAACTGTTACTATAAAGTATAAACAACCACGCCTCATTTCAGACAAGTCCCTTAATGATTATAAATTTCCATGTGTACCTTTAATGAGGTTGAATTGTTGAAATCAGTATTTATGAGTAAAATAATAAAATATTCAATTCCTAAAAAAAAAAATCAGCATTATTTGAACGATACATTTGTTTTGAATTCTTCAACTAAATACATCTACCTGCGAATCAATTTGATTACGAAATTAATTCAGGCGTGGTGTTTTTTTCTCAGTTTTGATGGTAAAGGTGTGGTCAATTTAATTGTTGCTATTTCCTCGCAAATCGTCGAAAAATATCATTCATTCAAAACGATTGTTTACGTTCATCGAAAACATCACTAATTCTTGGCCATCAACTTTTCATTTAATAAAATTCTTCATCGTATAATTTATCAAATCAGTTGATATCATCAAATATTGTGATAATTATCGTTGTTTTATTTTGGCATGTAAAAAGAAAAAATTCCAAATGTTGCTAAATTCCCAGCGTAAATTTTTTTTCAACTTGCAATTGTCGTATGGAATGGTAGAAAATAAACAAAAGTCATTGAAAGCAAACAAGTGAGTAATAAGTAAGAAATTTTAGTCATTGGGGTGTTTTTTCAAATTTCAGTTCCATAAATTTAGCGTAAAATGAGTTAGTGATAAGAATACCAGTTGATAGTGCAATGAATCAAGTAAATAGTATCGTTTTATTCATTCATCTGGCTTTTCTTTTGTCATATAATTTCTTTTATTGCTTTAGAATTCGCCGAAAGTAATTTATTTCGTCTCGAATTACTTCCATATGAATTCAAACTTACAATATCCGAACCACCCAGTCAAGAAAAATAAAAAAATAAAAAAGTGAATAACGAGACCTTCCAAATCCACAACCTACCTGTTTTCTCCTAACTAGCCCAATGTTACCTGTTGTTCCGCTAGGAGCGCTACCAAACGTGCGAATAATCACACGAACGACGCACCTATCGGTTATTTACGGTACTAGAATATAAAACAATCCCTTTTCCATCAAATCCAGGTCATGGAACGTGGAATACTGAAAATAATCTAAATTTGTATTCGGTTATTTACGTTCGCGGCTTTGATTCGTGTAGTGATTATCTAGATGGTGTGAAATTTGGTTAAAATTTACGAATTTTGGTATAAAAAATTGTGCAAAGTGTCGCGTAATATTCGCCTTGGCTAATATTATAATCGAGCTTGATAAATAATCCGGTGGTTTGGTGATATTTTCGATGTAATCGAATAGGTTTTCACTCGATTCGAGATATAAAGTGTCGATTGGGTGAGTTTCTCAGTTGGATTAAAACTTTCATACGTGTAATTAATCTTAGTCGTTAAATAGTTAATTACGAATAGGTTGACTTGAGATGTGTCCTCTGGGGAGTTGTAATAATTTCAAGTGTTTGATTATTTCTGTATGTTTCGAGTAAGGCGTTGCATTTTGATGATGGTTCAAAATGCATATTGCATAATTATGCAATTTGTTTATTAGCATTTGCTTATCAGCATTACAAATTAATGGAATGTCTGTAATTCTTTTCCCCCCTGTTTTGTATCTGATAGATAAATGATGTGTTTTGTAACACTGATATCAGATTTGCTTTATCGTTAGATTGATATCAACTCGTAATGAAATTTATTATATCTCATGACGAATTTCAAACTTGTTTCTGATTATTTCGAAAGCTCCGAACGAAATTCATTCATTAGTATCAAATTTTACATCACAATGAATTAAATCAGCTGTGTAATTCGAATAGGTACCACGAATGTAAGCCATAGGGATACTTAATTGCTCGTAAATAAGGAAGAATTAATTATCTACGCCTTCTGAAATACCACCGCGTTGTTTTTTTTTCGCTGTGTGGACACTCGTTCGGTGGCATCGAAAGTACATAGACAATGTTAATATTAAAATAACCTTGACCATTGCTTAACGATGATGTCATTCGTACCGATGTAATTGACTCTTTTGACCGAAAATTGCACGAGATTCTTGTTTACCGTTTGGAAGCTGGCGTAATTAGCTGGTTAATTTGGATCATTCACCAATATTTCAGTTCAGTCTGGGTCTGAGGAGTGTTTGCTCGAAAAATTTGATACGAAACGTGTACGATAACCTTGAATCGGAAGTGCAATTTTGAGAACCTGTTGGGTTAATTTTTGTGTAGTTGGCAGTTCGATGGGCGTTCGAAGATGGTGTTCGGCGACGAATTTCATTTGCATGTGTTTTTATTACTTATATAATGATAAAATGCACCCAAGAATCGCCTCTTTGTGTACAAAATTAACCGTATGGTATGAAATACTGACATAGTTGCACCGGTAGTAAACGATAAAGATCCGTGAACCAACCAGTTCGCGGAATAAATCGAATTTTTCGAGCGGAATTAACGAGCTCGTCGAGTAACACATATGTACATTTTAAATCGCGAATCCAGCATGATTTATTCTACACGGATGACTTCATCGTTGGAAAAAAAAAACGAGCAAGAAGTATTTGATATTACATGGAAACAAAACTGTTTCGTATCAATGACGTAACATATGTGGTATAATTTTCGATTAAACCATTATATTCCATTAGCGTTGGGGCGTCTTAAAAATATAAATTTTAAAAATAACTCGCACTCTTGCCAAATATCGTCGCATATTTAATACAAAGATTTTTTCACCAAGTGTGCCCAGCTGCCCTATACGTTACAGATTCACATACGAGAGCCAAGGTTGTTATAAAATAGTGCAAAATTAGGTCTCTCCGCTGTGTTTATAACTTTTGCCCCAATTTTGAATATTTTACAGAGTGGAGAGAACCGAAGGCACGATGAAACGTGTAATTAAAAATTACCAAACTTCGGTATGCTAATATTTTACAGACATCGAATACCTTGCTTGCGGTTATGTTAACGAATTTATACGTATGTGTGGTTTATCTAGTACCTACCTAACGAACTAGATTCGATGGTGAAAATTTATTCAGTTGTATGGTTTTGAAACGTTAGGGTACTCTTGTCAGCTTTGACATTTTCGGTGTTTACTTTGAAAAATTTCCAATGAGATGCGAAGAATAAAAAGTTAATAAGTGGCACAACGTGCCAGAGTGTACGACATATCGCCCAATATGGATGCGGTTGTAACCTTCGTGTGGACTGCAGAGTGTACGCACGTTAACGACAATGACCCAATGAGAGGCTTCGTTTGAAATATTAAAATGATAAATACTCCGAGTGTCAATAAGATGACCTGTTGGATTTAAGGATGGTTAGGATTCGAGGGTAATTAAATTATGGGCGGGAAAGGTGAAATGGAGTGACTTGTTGATGATTTTTTTTTTCAGTAGGAGCGTTGGATTGAATGAAGATGCAGAATTTTTATGAAACTAGTTCAAAACAATTAAATTATTCAACTTTTCAAGAAAAAAGTTGTAAATTTTTCAATTTTTTTCAAAAATTAGTTGCTTAAATGACTTTTTTACCCATTAAGCACATGTATAACTGGCAAAATGACCTTAATGATCGAAGTCGGAAAATACACAGAGTTGGCAAATGCTTGAGGATTTTCTCACGCCACAGGAAATTCCCAGAAAATTCTCACATATTGAGAATATTTTCGAACATTCGAGTACATTACTTTTTTGTTTAAAATTTGGTGAAAATATCGTACAAAGGGTCAAAAAATCACGAATTAAATTCAAAAAAATTGTAAAAAATTTTGCTGTTGAAATTATGAAAATGTCAACAAAAATCATCAGAATCTGTATAAAAGGGTTCAAAATTCATTACAATCGTCGAAAATTTTGTAAAAATAGCCACTAAATCATGAAAACTGCCAAAAATCTCGTAAAAATCGCTAAGAAGGAAAAAAAAGAAATAATATTTTCGACATTTTCCTCCGAAGAATATTCTTGAAAATGCTCGTGCTCGTTTGGGCCAATTTTCAATGAGAATATTCTCTGTGCCAACCCTGCAAATACTTTATACAAAGAATTATCCTATTTTTCCAACTTGTACCTAAAATTGACGAAAATTTGAGAATTTTCCACCAATTGAAGTTGTTGAAAAACAGTCATTCAGTTCGTTGAAAATTGGCTTATTTTTTCCATCAAAAGAAGAAGAGGAGGAAGGACGTAACATTACGTCGAAAAATTATTTTCAACATTCATTTAAAATCATACTTCCAATTGACATTTTTCCAAAATTTCCCCCTTTCTGTTCTTGACAAAGAAGAGAAGGGGTGAAGGAGTAAAAACTGATTCGTGATGAAGAAATTCTAAAAAAAATGAGCAGTTGAAATTGTTGTGTTATTCTTCCAGGTGGGAAGGAGGAGGAAGAAGGTAAACGTTTTTCGAAAAGAGAATTTCAAGAAATAATCAATCTAAAAATACTGAGGTCACATAAGTCAGTTTTCAAACTTGCAACGATGTATATTCTGGCCAAACTAATGATCCTACAAAAAAAAATGGTAAGAACCAAAGTTGTAGAGCGTGAAATTTTCGTTCTTTCAAGAGCTAATAGGTTTTTTTTTAGAGGCTTAGTTTTCGAGATTTTTTCAATCAAAAGTTATGGTAATGTAAAAAAAATCCTTGTATCTAATTTTGAACTTTGACTGCAAAGATCTCGAAAAGTAAGCCCTCCACAAAAAAAACTTATATCTTTCAGGAGAAAGGAAATTCTACGTTTTACAACTTTGATTCATAGCATTTTTTTCGTAGGACCCTTAGTTCGGCCAGAAAATCCATTCAAAATGGGATTCAGACGAGGGAAACTCCCCCTGTATGTATTGTACCTACTTCAAATTTTAATTCACCGAAATTTACTCTGTTTTGGTCCTTGGCTTGTGACAGACGAGGAAAAAGGGAAAAAAGAGGAAATTTGATGTTTTCCTTGAGACAACCAAAAACATTTTTTCACATATCAGCTCGATAGTCAGAAAATTGCAAAAAAATTTCAGGAATGATGTCATCCTGATGAAACTGGTGAATATTGAAAACACATACTCGTCTTTTTTTCATATTTTAGAAAAAAAAAAAGACTGAAAAGTTGAGGGAAAAGATGAAATTTGAGGTTTTGAGTGACCTTTTTCGACAAAAATTTACGTCTTCGCTTCATTTGGATTCAATAGTATCTTATTTTGGTCAAATAATTGATATTTTTTTAAATTTTATGTAGAATCGCCTTTTTTTCCTTGCGAATCCTCCACCCCCCCCCCCCCTTTATCCCATAAAGTCTGACAAAATGTATGTTATTTTGGTCGAAAATGTTGTTTTTTGTCAGAATTGCCATTTTTCGTTCAAAATCGTCATCAATTTGTGGTCAAAATCGTCATTTAAAAGTAAAGATGGTCATTTCAGTGTAAAAACTGTTATTTTTGGTCAAAATCGTAATTTTTTTTGTAAAAAAAAAAACAGTTTTGGTCAAAATTCTCAATTTTTGGTCAAAATCAACATTTTTGTCATTTTTTATTTTCTAGTCTAAATTGTCATTTCTTGTGAAATTGTCAATCTATGTCAAAATTATCATTTTTTGGTCAAAATTGAGATTTCAAATTAAAAATTGTCATTCAAGGTAAAAACTGGCAATTTTGGTCAAAATCTTCGTTTTTCATCAATTGTTTTTTTTTATCAAAATTGTTAGTTTTTTGGGTCAAAATTGTCATTTTTAGGTAAAAATTGTTATTTTTGGTCCAAATCGTCATTTTTTGTAAAAATTGTCATTTCAAGGTAAAA
>FIZU01033289.1:0-14904 GCA_900064475.1 Pseudococcus longispinus
AATTCATCATTTTTTTGCGTGGTAAAGGTGACTTTTGGGAAGATACACTTTTAAACTCAGATTTTTAAAAAAGGATTGAAAATTTTTTGGAAAAATTCCCAAAAATTGTCATATGTAGAGGAAGGATAGGGCTACAAAATGAGCCAAATTTGGTGCTTCTATCGCAATAAATGAACGAGATATGGGTAAAAAACCTCCAAAACCGTCCGACTTCACCCCCTTTGCCGGTATGCATTCAATAGAAATGCCAAGAATAGTACACAGAAAATGCCCAGACGAGATGGGGGGGGGGGAGAGGCTCCATCTGAATTCTAAAAAGGTTAAAAAAAATCAACAATAGACTATAAAAACTCCTCACACAATCAATAGAAAACTCAATCATACGTACTTTACTTCAATTCGCAACTCTTATTCCAAGTAATTAGGAATATTCGAAACACACTACGACGTTGAAAATTATACGACTAAAATATTACAAAATAACACCGATAACTTCCAAGGCGAAAATTACGTTCGGCCTTGGTAATTGGCCTTTTTCATCTAAGTGTTAACGTTTAAAGTTGTAAACAGGCGGTAAAAACAAATGCTCGAGAAATTCTGCAACATTTAACGTGCCTACTACGAAACTAACATTTATGCCAGCTTTAATTTCGCGAACAAAATTTTTCGTTCAACATTGGTATTTCACTTAAAAAGCTACGCAGGTATAAGAAAAGCAAAAAAGTAATATAAAATTCAGCCCGAGTTAATAACCGACGCGACGGCGCATAGCGAAATCCACCGTAAATATAAAAATAACGTTTTTACGCCAACTAATTCGCCAAACAGAGGCGGATTCCACGACACGAGAAAATCGTTATCTATTAATCGAGTCGAAAGTATTCGACGAAATATTCTAATTCATGATCCCAGATCCCAGACCCGAGCAAATGGTGTAAATTCGAAGGCCAAGCGACGTACTCGATTTTTTTCCACTCCGAAGTCGTAACACACCACGACGAGAAAAAATTGCGAAACAATTCAATTTTAACCTAACCCAAATAATCAAAAACCATTTTAGCTTCGTAACATCCGCGCCCACATGCCGGATAAAAAAAAACAGCAGAAATATTAAACGTTATTCTTTCGAGTTGGGCTACGTGGGAGTAAGGGGAGGAAAAAACGACACGGGGAAGCGATTTTTTGATTATTTTCTGATGTCAGTTTAATTGGCCTGTGTCGTATGAATGGTCGAATACAACATCAACGTAGCCTTTGCCACAGACGTGAGCTCGCCGAGTCTACAACCCTACAACAAATTGCACTACCAGTATTATGATTTTTATCACAACATTCGTTCGTATTTGTAGAATTACACTTGCGCTAAAACCACCCCTTCTAAACTCCTCGCCAGGTTAACAAACCGAATAACAAATTTTGATAGAATCACTGTGCACCAGTCTACGTAGGTATCATATTCGTATACACGAAATACGAATTTGATGTCGTGCTCAAGAGACTCGTATATAACGTGCAAAATTCTCGCTAGCTTTTTATATACGTATTTGCGTATATATTTTACAACACTACAGCAGGCGAAATTATGTCGCCGTCGGTCCATTATTGCCTACTGCACACATTTTCCCTCCCCTTCGACTCTTTCCCCAGCACCGTATATACAGGAAATTCAACGACACAAGTACGAAACGCGCGACTGCATTGCGGCCAAACTACCCTTATTTTAAACAAATAGTTCACGCGAAAATTTGGCGCTTTTACAAACGAATTTCGCGCTTTTTCCCAGACTAATCTGTAAATACGTAGAATTTTCCTACTAACATTATCCTCGTCGTACCTCTGACTCTGACTGCGCATTAAGAAGCGAAAATTTCTACGCGAATCCTCTCTACAGCACTTTCGGCGTGTATAAAATGAGATAAAAAAGTGGTATTTTTAAAGCCCTGTTTAATAAGCTGTTCGTATTGTACACGGTGTGCGGTAATTAGGATGATAAAAATTACACGTATACTTGGCAAATAGCATGTTATTGTGGAAGATGTGCTTATCCGTAAGTACATGTTACATAACTTGACCCAGGGCGACTAATCAAAGCGAAGTTTTTTTATATTCTCGTATAAAAATGAGGTAGAGGTATTAACCGTAGGTAAATGGTTTTTATTCGTGTACGTAAGGATTATGTTCTTACGAGTAGCTGGTATGCATGTAATGTTGGAAATTCTCATTCTGGATTTATATCCTGCACTTACATATCTGTTATGGTGGGTGTTTATGACACATACAATATACTCGTATTCGCAACACATATAACTATTATAGAGAATATAGCTCACAGGTAGCTTTGTATGTTGTAGCTCATGGGAAGATGAATTTAAAAATACGACAAATTCATTTTAATCGCTATCCCTTACTGGGTAATATTTAAAAAAATATAATACGCATACACATAGATTTTTTTATAATTATCCATGTTCCGCAAACAATAATACATTTACTCGTACCGATGTAGGTATGTATCAATTACGAGGTGGATTCCCGAAATAGTAATAATTATTAGTATAAATTTAATCAGAGGTTATTAAAGTTTATCTTTGAAATTACAAAGGTACCATTTCTTCGAGCAATAAAAAATCTCACTTAAAAAGCTCTATATGTTTCGAACAAACTCAGCAGACAAAGGGCCATAGGTTATTCTAACAGGCTGCTGTACCATGTTTGGGCAGTTCTAAATATAAATTTGGGCAGTAAATGGTTGAAAAATGTACGCATTTCTACTGGTTGTCAGTTCAGAAAATTGAAAAGTGTATTTTTTAAACAAACAATATGAACCAAACAAAATCTGACGCAATTTTTTTTATAATTCTTTTTTATTTTTTTGGGGAAGATTTCGACCATTTTTGCTTCAAAAGGTCGACCATAGCGAGACAAAACTTTGGACCCCTAGAGCAAGTATTTTGGGAAGGAGGGGCCAAAAAGTGATTTTCAGCGTTAATTTTCTAGTTATTTGTCAAATGCAGATAAAAATTTCTCGTTTTTACTAGTAGATTCTTAGTCAGAAGAACCTCAGAATTTTTTTTCAAAATTTTTGAATAATTTTTGGCTGAGTTATGACGTTTTAAAAACTTTGAGCCGGCATTTTGTAATGAAGGATCGGAGGTACAATCATTTTTTTTTCATTCAAAATACGCGTTATATATCCATAAAAATACCCCCAAAAAATTTCGAAAATTTCAGAGAGGTGGAACACTGTCAGAAAAATGAAAATTGACCCCTCGCATCGTAAAATACTACTCATTTTATGCTTGAAGGGGGGGGGGGGGAGATTGCATTTTTTTAGGGACTCAACCCCCTAGTTTGATATCACTCCATGAGAGAATGATGCAAAAAAAATGTTTAGCCCGATGAATGCATATTAACCCGTCCCTCAACGACTAGTTTGAAAATTGAATACGAGCCCGAGCTCAGCATTACTCCACTACAGCTCGTGGCAAATCCCGAGTCAATTTTCAAACTGGCCGTTGAGAGACGGGTTAATATGCATCGATCGAGCTAAAAAATTTTCTGCATCATTCTCTCATGGAGTGGCATCAAACTAGGGGGTTGGATCCCTAAAAAAATTCATAATTTTTCCCCTTCAAGTACAAAATGGGTAGCGATCAGTTTCCATTTTTGTTGACAGTGTTCCACCACTCCGAAATTTTTTAAATTTTCAGGGTATACGGATACTTATGGATATATAACACGTATTTTGGGGGGAAAATCTATGCGGAATCCTTTGCCTCACGTTCTGGAAGCTGGACATCAAGAAAAAAAGCTATCTCAGCGAGTTTTTGATTGATTTTCATCTAATTTGGTATTATGTGGGTACAGGTACTCAAGGAGAACGTTGTGAAATTTTTTCAACCCCTACAATGACCTTGAAATACATCATTTTGCACGACTCAGATTTTTATTTTTGCGGGGGAGGAGGGTATTAGGGTGGAACTATTCCGATTTTTTTCGAAAATCAAAACAGCTGACGGCACTGAAGACGTTATTTATTGTCAAAATAATGTAGTAAAAACGTTAGCCTCGTCACTCAAAATTACTTCATGTCGCAAGAGGTCCAAAGTTTTCAAATGCTAGTGATTTTTCTTATGTTATGAAAAATTTTTAGAAAGGTGAAAGAAACAATTTCTCTACTGACTGATGGTCATCTACTGGTATGATTACCTTACATATTAATGTTTTTCAAAATTTGAAATCGAAAATTTTCGATTTTTGCCATCTCCAAATGCGAATTAATGAAGAAAAACTTCGTTTCCGTTCCAGATTCACTAATTGATAGCGCTACGATTAAAAATCAAACACTATAACTTCTAGGCTTTACCGAAATCAGTGAATACAATGCCAAGCAAAGTAGAATACGACTCGTTGATTATTTTAATCGAACTAATTGTAAACTCTCCAGAAGTACTAAGTACAGGCCCTTCCACAGAGACATCTCGAGAAAAATATTATTATTCGTCTCTGAAATAATTAAGGCTACAGGCCAAACAACACTGAACGAAATTGTAAAAATTTTTCCAATCCCATTCATTCCACGCCCATCTCACCAGGTTTTCCCACAACGCGAATTTTACGAAAAAAATTCCCATAAAAATTTCATTTTATACTCAACCTCGTCACACTTCGTTTCAATAACTTCACAAGCGTCATGAACGCGGTACACATGAGAGTGAAGCGAAACTTTCTCGCGTCGAGATACAGGCAGGCTCTGAATGGATAGTCAAATCGCACATCCCTTCGGGACTTGTTACCTTAATGCATATACATTCGAAAGGGGAAACCATGGCTCGAGCAAATATTTACCATTTTGTCATCGCCATTTGGGACGAAAACCAAAACCAAATTATTCGGAGGGAAAAGCGAGCGAACGAGACCGAAAAAACCTTGAAAATTAACCTAATCGACGCGCAGCGTATCTCGGTTACATTTAAAATTCTCGCTCAACTTCTCCATTAAATTTTTAATAATGGCGTAACTTTTTTTTTATACACAAAACATAAACACAGGACCATAAAACCGAAGCATTTTTACCGCCACTTCGCAATCAAAATACTATATTCAGTTGAAACCCGATAATCATATAACGATAAACGTATATCGATATCGCGGTTATATAAATAAAAGCCATAGAATTACGATTTCATCTTTCGAAATGTTAGGAAATAAAAAGCAGTTTTTTTTCAATCCGCTGAATAAATCCTCTTACCTGGTAATCTAAATAATTGCCATATCCGAGATGGTTGCATGTGCAAGGGCAGTGTTGAATATGGTACTGCAAATCTAGATCGATATCGTAAGCGACCTCGTAATTAGCTCGATCCGTCGAAGAAGGATCCCAATGTTGAACCCAACGAGTCGGTGAAGTGCTGCTCTCAACGGTTCTTGGCCTTTCTCTTTCCACTTCCCTGTTCATGTTATTCGAAAGAATCCATTTTCATACATGGTTCGGTCTGCAACACCAAGCAGGTTGTTTTTCTCAAAACAACGACAAAATAAACCCCCACTCAAGATTACCGTCGAACGAGTCGATCTGGCAAATGATGATGATACCGAAGGGGTAAGAAAAAAATACAAAACCGAAATCCTGAATAATTCATTATTTAGCTAGTTATGTATAAAAAAAGCCAATTTCAAGTACCTCGCAAGAAAAGAGCCTAGATTGTTTTAAAACACTTCTCACACACATTAAAATACAAATGAATAATTTAAAGGCACGATGAGAATTCATTTAAAATAGTATACCGTCGAGTATTCCTCGTACGATTTTTTCTACTCTACTCCTTCTCGTCTATTCATTCGACGAGTATTTAGAAACGAGTTTATATTAGCATGCAACTTACGACGAGATGCAAATAATAAACCGAAGATGTCTCGTCGTTGGTAAAAATTAAAAACTCGTATAAAAACTTTTACAAAACTCGAGTATTTTTCATCTTTTCGTTTATTCACCGCTGAACATGAAATTTCAATAATCGCAGAACGAGTTGGAAAATTCGATGAAAAACTCCATCCGACGGTCGGACGAAGAGCTTTTTAAATTTTTATTAATTTCGAGTGTTTAATTTGCAGATATTTAAGAAAATAAAAATACTTGGAAAAAAATTCCGCTTCTTCGTTTCGATGAAAAAGAGAAAACCCTTGGTAGGTTTTTACCATCGCTTCGTCGTGTTCGACATTCAAACCCCCATTTAATCTATACCTACTGATTGAAGTTTTCAAACCTTTCACATTTTGCATTCTACCATGTATATCAATTTATACGCGGACTGCTGGCAAATGTTCGCTGATGCTTTAAAAATTCAACGTTGCTAGAATTTTGAAAAAATACGATGAAAAAAAAACACGAAAATTTACATCGATTTTTAATTTCTATCGAATTATATAGCCGAATGGATATATTGTGATGATAATTCAAATATTCGGGTGATGCTAACGGTTTGCTTTTTTTTATCATCGCTCGCATTGTCATATCCACTACTGCAAATTATATGGAGTAAGTAGATAGATGAACTAAAATAAGACATTTCAGAACTTTTTGCGATTGCCGGAACCTCGAATCGGAGCATTTCTCCCCAAAAATTCGGCAACACTGTCTAAATGGTGAGTTTTCGGAACTGTTAAATGAAGTAATCGAAATAAGTTGCAATTCATGCAGCTTAATCGCTAATGATTCCAAAATGAGTTCGTCGTTATGTTAAAAAAATTAGAATCTCTGATATTCACGTAGACTGCAATGCTGAACACGTTGGTGCCTTTTTTTTTTTTTTTTAATAAAATTGTAATATTGTAATTACAAGGAGAGCGACGAAAAGGGAAATGCACCGAGCTGATAAGAAAATCGGACTACCTCGATGCATTTCAAGATAACTGCTTCGCAGTTGCCTAATAGGGGTTTTGTGGTATCTACGTAGTGTGTCCAGTGTTGCGCCTGTTCTTTTTCTGTTCGTGTTGAATTCGGTTTCTTTTTTCTTTTTTTTAAATGATTAATATTCATATGCGCGGGTGCAGTGTTATTTTGTTCGTATTCGATATTGACAGCTATGCCTAATTAAAGGCCGTACAGGTATTGGGGTTACGGTTGGGGGGCAAAGAGGAGAATATGTGTATTATTAGATAACACCATTCGATGGTGAAGCCATGCCGATTACGCAAAACATATTTGACATTCTTTTGGTCGAATATGAAATAGCTCAATAAGCTATTGCTTTGTGGGTAAAATACCACAAAATATTTCGTTATTTATCCTGATCATCACTTTCAGCACCTGTTCCACACCTTAAATCCAGACTATGACAATCCGTAATGAAAATATTCGTCTCGATATTAGGTAAGATAACGATAGTACACCCTGATAAAACAAAGGTAGAACTTCAAATGCTTAACTTACACCTTAGGTTATGAATTTATGCTGCCTGAAGAAATATTCAATCCGGCATTCTGAACAAAAGACGCAACACGCCGTCTAATAATTGAAAAAATGCATAAAATACATAATTAACCCTACCTCCAGGAACTTCTCACCACAATCCATTTACTAATCAGATACACGCATCATTCCGGTTATTCAGAGCTGTAATGATTCCAACATTTCAAAGGGAATTTTACACAAAACGATATAAATCCTGGAGCCGAACAGACAATCACTCCAACACCACCATCAAAATAAAATACACTGGAAGATGCAACATTCACCAATGCAAATGAGAACTATCTATTCATCTACGATGACAAGGAAAATACAGATTATCAAATCGAACTTCGTTCTAGCAGTGAAAATAGCAAAAAACCAAAGTGTTAGAAAACCCATCTCCATTCATCAACATGTGCTCATTTCACAATCTGCATTGTTGCCTACTTTATCGTTATTCGTTACCGAGTTCAGTTCAATAAATCAAAGAAATGAATTAAACAATGCGTGTAAGAGAATTCCGTGTATCAAATTTACTACAGCTTTTGTTAATTTCTAGCGTACATTTCCGACACCACAGCACGTACTTTACTGTTTATCGTAGTGTACGTACCATAGATATCTCGTTCTTCATTCGAACGCGAGTGTATGCCGGCGATGACGTGGGCTTCAGCACAACTAAACTCATCTTGAGCTCAAGGGTTGACCCACCTTCTAATTTAGTCACAAATCAAGAAATGAAATTCAGTGAAAATTGTTTGAAAGATTGTAGAAGTAGTTCAAACTTTATAAAAACGTTCAATATTTCCATAAACATGATAAAAAAAATACTGTAAGAATGGTCAGAAATGCTACAAAATCAGTAAAATATACTAGGTAGTAGTCTTGTATCTATTGAAAAAATGGTTTATAAAATCTTAATTTCGTCCAAAATTTCGTTAAGTAACCCTGTGGTGTCTCTGATAAAACTGGTGGATGAAATTCCAATATTTTCAGTTCGGTAAAGTGTACTAAGTGTCTCCTTTTAGAAATCTTGAAAACAATTTCATTTCGAAAATACAAATTTTTGGAAATTTACAAATTTAAATTTTCCGAAGCGTAAAATTTTGAGGAGGAGGGATTCCAACTTATAGATAAAAATGTGTCCAACTGTAAATCCTTAAAATATGCCTTAAAAATAAGTAAAAAACGTTTTCAAACATTTTTTTCCAAAATTTTCAAGAAAATTTCAATCAGTTTTATTTACTATATTTTAATAATTTCTACAACATCGTTGATGATTTTCATGAAAATTTCAACATTTTCAACGCGAATTCAAATGATTCGAACACTGAATAATAATTTTGTAGCATTTTAAATAACTTACATGTGATTTTGGCGACCTCTACGTACAATAAATCGTCACAAAATTTTCAATAATTTCAACATGGAAAATATTAAAAATATGTACTTGAAATTTTACATTTCTGAGAATTATTTTGCGTGATCAAAAATCAGCAATTTTGTTACACCAAAAATTAGAAAACGAATTTTCTTGAGCTGGTAAACTTGTTTTGATTTTTAAAAAAATGATTAAAAATATAAAAATCGTTGAAAATTGAAAAAATTTGCATTCTAGCTTCTCCAAGTGTGGTTGTGTGGTTTTATCTGAACAGAAAATTATATTTGAAAAATTTCGATCTCGTCAAATGAGATGATTTCAACTTATTCAATTTTAAAAATCGATAAATCCAACCAACAAAACGATCCGAATGTATATAAATATTTAAAAATTAACTTTCCCACGGTCAGCATATTTTGTTTTAATGACAAATAATTCCATAATACATATCATTAGAACCGGTTCCCATCGAAATATGTACTATACTACTCTGAAGGATTTTCACTTTTTTGTAGGCTATAATACATATTACAACATTTGGAAATTTCAAGGGCCTCTTATTACTTTGGGAGCTAATCTTTGCAAACTGCATTTCCTCTCCAATTAGACCAGATAACATTCGAGGGTCAGAAGAATCTTTTTCCATTTAAAACAATTTTCATTGAAATTTACGACTCTGAGACACCACGGGAATATTTTTCTCACACAACCAAAAACTACGCAAACAAACAGCAATTTTTCATGATTTGAAAATAAGCACCACCTAACCACACGTGCACGGAGGCGTTGATAAACTTCACAAAACAACGCTTCGACTTCATCTCTATATTTTGCGAATACTGGAAAACCACACGGTTCTAAAAGATTACACCGTTTGAACGACCATTTCGAGAATTAAGCACTCGAAACAGCGTTCCGAAAAAATTGAAATATTCGTCGTAATCGCGCGCCGAGCGAAGACGGGTGCTTGAAATTTTCACAGCGTAGCTTTTAACATGACAAAAGAAACCATTCGGCAGATATTTTTACACGCCGAAGCCCCAACAATTCGTTAGCGAGAGGAGGGCGCGAAAGAAGGCATTTAGAAGAAAATGCAATTTAAAAGCGAAGAAGACATTTTCTCGTTTCGAGTACTTATAGCTAATAATTCCGCACACACCCGCAACGAGGGCGGTAAAAAAAAGACGCCAATTCGAGCATCGTTGATGCACTAATCGTAAATCAAAGAGCTGCGGTAACGTTCGGCTGGCTTATTTGATCGTCTGTACCGGGTTTCATAAAAAGAACATTCTTTGAAATAAGATATCCGACGGTGAAATTCGCTCATTACCGAACCGTTTTCTTCGCAATTGGCGGAGGCGTCGTGAAAAATTCCTCTCATTATGTCATATCGCATATCTCTACATTGGAAATACGATATAAATGAAAATTTCCACCGCCAAATTTAATGCTCGGTGGCCACCAGCAACGCGACGTAGATATTTCACGAATACGCGTCATTAAAACGTGCCCCTCGCTTTCGCCTTCGCCACCGAACCCGACTCTTTTTGCACCTTTTCGAACGCAAATAGCCCTACAGCCGGACCCGAAAAACGGTCAATTCGTTTGAAACAGGACCGTAGCCGAATTTCAAATGAAATTTACTTCGTTGACCTAGTAAATTCGCAAACTCGAGATAAAGCTTTCAAATTTGCAAAACGCTGCACAAGTTGGCGGAATACCTTTTCTCATAAACATTACCTTTGGATCGCTGAATTCGTCTCCGTTTAAACGTTAATTTCGTTTCAATTATTTGACCAACAAACATTTCAAAAATTATCCACTCGTTAGTACGTCTCCACTTTCGGATAGGCGGCTAAACACGAAAATCATTACTTTGGGCATGCCACACGTTTTCTTTCACGCAGCAAAGCTGCAAAATCGCGTCGGTTGATCTTATATTTCGACGCCCGAGGCACAATTCGTTGGTATAACTTCTATCAAATCGTCGTTCTGCGTTATACCGCGCAGCTTTGTTATTTTCGTGTTCATATTTCATAGAGCTTTGCTTCGCGTTGATCGTTAATCTTCGGCGATGACCCCAAGGCATCGTTTCTTCTTTCAGCGTTTTTTAATTTCACTGTGAAAAAAATTTCCTACACAGAAGAAAAAAACCCTTGGGCCGCGAAAATTCTACGTAGCAAACACCCCGTAAAAACTGGAAATTTTATAAAATCGCGCGAGATTCGCGATTTTAATGAAAAAAATACCGAAAAAAAAACTTTCTCGAAAAAAAGGGCAACGCTGATAACGTAGTGAAAACGGCGAAGGGGAAAACGAACGCCCTAAAAAAAAGTATAATTTCTTTATCAACTTTTACGATATTGTTTTGGCTTGAAAATCCTGATTTTTACAAATTTAATTAATTAACTTTACGTTGTTGCTTAATTTATCCTACTTAATTAATTTCGTAACCAACGGAACCTTTTTGAAAGAAAGCTCGCTAATATTTCAGCTAAACTTTCGGATCGGGAAAATTTTTTCAACGCTATTTTTCGGCTCGCGTTGGCTTTTTCTTTTGGCAGCGTAATGTAAAAACTAACAAAATTCAAATTAATCATCAAGGTCAGTTCGTCGAATACAATGGTTCGTGCAATTCGGCTCAATTCGTGCACACAAAAAAAGGGAAAAATCGATTCGAGTGGAAATTTCCAAAAACCAAGCCAGCCTTGATTTCAATTCAACGTAGGTCTCCGCAGATTTCGGTTGACCGTATTGATATGGATATGTCTTATGGCTGGGTTAATCTAAAAATTTTGTCCATTTTTTGTAACCAATTTTTTTGTCCATTTTTCGTGTTCGTCAACACCTTTATGAAATTCCTTGACGATAAGTTTCAAACATTTCATCAGACTTTTTCGAACTTTGAAAAATTTTCAGATTACCATCGACTTTTTGAACCTAGAAAATTTCAGAGATAATGCTGACTTTTAGACATTTTGTCAGACAAATAACTAAAGACTTTTTGAATTGAGAAAATTTTAAAAATGAGGATAACTTTCCGTTATTTAGTCAGACAGACTTCTTGGATTTGGCAAATTTCATACATTTTGTCAGACTTTTTTGGACATAAAAAATCTTTAAGATCTTCAATTAATTTTTGGACTTGAAAAATTTCAAGAAAGTTGAAATCAGACATTTTGTCAGAATCCTTTTTTGGTCCATTTTTCGTGTCCGTAAATTCCGTCATGAAATTCCTTGACGATGACTTTCAGACATTTTGTCAGACTTCTATGGATTTGGAAAAATTTTCAAGAACTCAAATTAATTTTCCGACTTGAAAATTTTCAACTTTATGGACTTGAAAAATTACAAGAAAGTTCAAATTAGACATTTTATCATACAGCTAGGAACCCAAGGTTGACTTTTTTTAAAAACTCAAATTAATTGGAAAAATTAGAAAATTCACCAGAATTGAAAACACTCTAATTCGGTTTAAAGCGCTGTTTACTATAGAATGAAAAAAATATTACAATTAATATTCTTTGAAATGTGTGATCGAGCCAGGGGGAGGCAAAAACCACAAAATACAAACCCACGAAATCAACGAAAAGAATCACCAGCAAAATGACCTCTTGTGAGTATTTTATTTTCATCACCAAACGGTTGAACTCTAATTATGAATAAATTTGTAATATGCTAATTTTCAATTTTCAGAAAAAGGAGCCGTAGTGTACTAGGCAGCTCGAGAAAGTGGATCTATTATAACAAATCACCAGTCATCACCAAAATTTCAATACCTGATGCAAGATGACTCTATTTTTTAGAAATTTATTTCTTTTTTTACAAGCATAATGTACTCTTTATCATTTTTACAGTATTTTCAGCAAGTTTCGATATATTTTAATATCTTTTCATGATTTTTGAAAGCAGTTTCTCAAAAAAAAATTGCATCGATTTCAATCACAAAATCACACCTGTCCAATTTTTTTTATCCTCTTTTCAATTCATAAGAAATAAAATTTTCAACGAGTTGGAATAACTTCCAAGAGCTTTATTTATAAAAACTTCGCAAAATTCTCCGCAACTGCGTTCTGCAACATCCGCCAGCCACACTCGACTCATAACGTACGTTCGCTCGTTTTGATTAAATCTCTCAACACGTAGTAGGCTTCGATACCAAAACCACCCTCGGTGAGGAGGGTGGCGAAGGGTTAATAAAGTGCAGCGAATATTTCACCTGAAAGCAGCGTGTCTTATAATACGCGTGCACAATTCATTCGGAGGATATTTTGTACGATGGATATACCATATACTCGTACAACAGATAAACAAACTACCCGACATGGTTATTTCAACAATTCGTCGGTCGTTGGTAAAATTATTACCGAACGTAAAGCTGCTGTAATTGAGCGCGCTGAAATATTTTTTATGGCTAAGTTTTGATTTAGTGGTTGGTAGCCATTTATCTTTATCTCGTTCAGCACATATTGCCGCGAAAGTATCCGTCATTAATTTAACACCCTCACAACATGTGCCGGAACCAACCGCTCCTACCGCTCACGTCGCGCTCTCCGCGATTTGTTTTCGAGTTTCCCTTCGAAGATGTACCTACGCTAAGCGCCGCAACCGACGTTTTCTCGTGGCAAGTACATCGAGGTTAATAAAAGATGTAATCTACGTCTTTTATTTACATCGCAACAACAACCAAATAAGCTTAAGAACTGAATAACGAGCAAACGCGCTAAATGGTGCGTAAAAATTCGCTGATGCTAAAGCGAATACGTTATATAACTAATTAACTGCAGCGTCTAGTTCGGATACCTTCATCGTACCTACGTTGTAAAGTGTACCTACGTAAACGTAATCTATGCGTGAATTTTACCAAATCGCCCTTTATAACCGAGTTCATTCAAAAAGTACCGCAGCACATGTGGAAAATTTGTGCATTTTCCATACTGCGAGTACTTGTTCGAATTTTCGAGAGAGAAAATCAAACGAATCGAAAAATGTACTCAAGTAGCTGAAAATTAGGCTACAGGTATTTTTGACCATCTATTATAATTTTGGTCAAATTAGAGTCGAGGTGGCGAGCAGTCTTTTCGTGCAATGGTAGAGTTTTGGCGGATATTGAATCAATTCCAACACTGTTCAATCAACGTCCCTGGCAGTAAAATGAAACATGATTTTTTTTTTTTTTAAATTCAAAAACTGAATTCTTACGAGAGGTTTGCATTTGTACGAATAATACGTATTTTCGAAAGTTATTGAATTTTATTGCAATGTTTTGATATTTTTTCATGTTCATAGCATGATTGCGTCATTGAATGAGAGTGATATCAAGATTAGACATGAAATTTCAATTCATTTCGACAGGTTACATCGGTATTTTCAAACAAAAATGGTGATGATCGAGCTGAGGAGTAGCAGAAAGACAAGTATTTTGGCTAAGATACGTTCACAGGATATCTAACAGGATTTTTTTTGGAAATCCATGACTTTTTTACATTTTGTTTGAATGCTGATAGCCATCGATTTCTTTTTAATTTTTTCCTTCAGAGTAACATCCTCGTTACAGGGTGTATTGAAAAAATTCGCAATCAAAATTCAACACCTTTTTTTTCAGAATTTTTCGACATCTTCTGGAGGATGTTTCTCAAATTTACGAGCTACCTCCCCATCCCCAAACTTATTTTAAAAGATTTTTGAAAAAACCTAGCGTGTACTCTTAAAAGCTTTGACTATGAAAGAGAAACACTTACCTATACAGGTTCTTTCGCCTAGTGTGCCGCAAAGACTAGTAGGAATCCTTCACCATGATATGGTAATGACTAATGAGATGAAAAATGTGTTCTGTCAGCTTCTAATGAACCAATTTTGACAGATTTTTGTCAAAATGGTCCTTTTGATGTGTAGATCTGCCACCAAAAATTTTTCAAATTGAAGACAGAGAGTATCAAAATTTGTGTCACTTTTGAACATTCAGGGTGTCTAACAAAATTTTTCGAGAAAAAAGCTTGACTTAGCTTGACCTTTTCGAATGACTTTTTTGACATTATTACAACCAAACCTCAAATTTTTTGACCCCCCC